>DVQP01002783.1:0-11861 GCA_018231745.1 Danaus eresimus
TGGTACGGGCGGCTAACTAGTAACATATAATTGACATTAACATTCTTGTTACATCTCGTCTATATAGATGCAGAAAACATACTTGCTCTGGACGCAGATGCTATGGAAACATCAAAGAAAAAACCGTCCCCGGTTCCTAGATTTATCGAAAAACAAAGAAATCTTTAAACGAAGTGAATTGAAATAAATGTATTTTTTTTTAAGTAAATTTTTCTGATCCGTTAAACATTAAGTAAGTTTTCCATAAAACCTAAGGCATGTTATATTTAAATGGTAGCAATTTGTCCGTTTTATGACTGACGTGAAAATTTTACAGTTATGTCCTTTCGCGACGAAAATAACCAACGCCCATCGCCCTTGTTTAACTATACTGTTTCAATTGCACATAATTTTGTATACCAGCTTTTTTAACTGAATTAAAAATGTTCGAAAGTAAGGATTCAGCGACACACAAATGAAAATGTATGTCTATATCTTATATAAAAATAACTGCATTCATAGTACATATAAAAGTTTACACGGTGTCCATAGCCAAGTAGTGTATTTTGTTTGGCTGTGTATTTGTTCCGAATAATCTTAGAGGCACCTGAATTGTTTTTGATGAAACTTTAAGTGGCAAATAAATGAAATAATAAGGGTGTCACCTTAGGCTACTTTTGTATTATAAATAAGTATTCCATGCGGGCGTATCCACGGTCACAGTTATTGAGATACCATTTCCGAAAAAGTTACTTTTGTAACATAATATACAAAATTCCTTAAAGCTATTTTGCACAGTAGGGGCTAGTCTATAGTCTATAAATATTGTCACAACCATAACTCATACAACGGGCGGGAATTAAAGTTTGGGGAAGATTGGGCTTATCTAAGATTTTATAGGACCCTAGGGTACCCATAGTTCGAGTTTATGAGGTAATCAAACCGTTGTTCGAAAGCAATTTACACAAATTGTCACGTTTATCGTAAACGGACGTTAAATATAAAACAAAAAAATTTCATAAGCTACAAAGAATAATGTACATAAAAATCTGAATGAGCGTCGTCGAAGTGAAGGTGATTAAGTTTAGGGTGAATAATTCTCGTCTTTGATTTCAAACAAGCGGCGTCCTTAGGGAACTATCACCGACCCCTCCGTACGACAGCATAATTTATGAACCTTAACCCAATAACCACAAGGGCCATATTGCTTTACCCGAGTCCTCGCTTTAGGGACAGGAAGTGTAAAGTAAATCAATACAAACACCTCTTCATTTGTAGTCAGCACACAGTCTTGTTTGGGGTTCAAATTGCTTTCACGTTACTGTTGGTCCACAAATTTAATTATATTACGCATTTATAGTTCACTATATACATTTATACACTTCATTTTAATAGGAATACATAGAGGGAAACAATAAAATCGCAAAATGTATGAAAGTTTATCTATTTCAATTTCTTTGGAAAGAGCGCTTCGAATATCGCAAAGTGCCTCAATAAAGCAATAAGGCCAGGAAAGCTGAAGAAAATATGAATTTAACCTGGGAGTACGGATGCTTCGTGTTTTCTCCGCTCCGAGCCTCAAGAGCTGAGATTATTATGTTTACTCAAACACTCCAAAACGACTTTATATGGAAATCATGATATATTTTATAAAGTCGAAATGATTTTTGCAAAAATAAATATATATATACGTTTTATCATCGTGTTTGCAATATATAAAGAAATATAAATTTATTTAAATAACTTCATTCGAAAAACCTTATCGATTCCTAAATTCGACATTGATTTCGATTGAAGAATCGGAATAAATAAATCGATATGAAAAAGAAAGTTGATACCATGTATCGAATACGAATTTTACGTATAAATAATAAGCGACTGATAAAATATTCCAAATACCGTTTTCTTTCAATACAATAAAGAAGTAACGGAAAAACCGCATTGCGTGCTCAAATATGTCAGCTATAAGTATAAAATATGTAACCCGTACAATGAAAGGCTAAAGTAGGGCAAAAATAACCTAATCCAATTCATGAAGGGTATTAACGTAATTAACTAAAACATTAATGTGTTACCAATTTATCCGAATATTACCCGGCTTAAACGCATTATCACAAATACTGGCAACATTTGCAACTATCTTAGCCTTTACTCTGGCAAACATTAGCTATGAAAGTCCTTAGTGCGATTCCTACACATTTGTTGCAACTGAATTAACTAACGAAAAATTGAATGTTCTACCGATACTATTAAATACATATTATATTATATTGTATAAATATTAATTTAAACCCAATCCTACTTTACATCCCGATAATTGAACGTGTCCGAATTAATTACGTTTGTATACAGACTGTTATCAAATGTAAATACGTATAACTCTGATGTGACTAACGGCGTACTCTAGAATAGACTTTGTGGTAGCTGTAATAAGATACTATTTACAGTAGTAGTCCCCACTGCTTCTCATACATACTCAATGCGATGTCATTTCGGTTTAGTCACCGACCGACCCTTTTAAGCTGATGAAACCGTCTCAACTATCGGCCTGTACATTGTATATAATGTTCCAAAGAAATGTTATATTTCATAGAAATAAAATCACATCACGCTGTATATACTACGCGGTGTATGGCCTTATAATATTTGAATGTACATATGTTGTCCACGTTTTAGTCCAAGTTAATATTTTGACGAAACTTAAATTTAAATTCACTTTGAAATTACTAAATTCTACGAAAAAATAATGTTTTAAGCTAGTCGTTTTTATTTTTGAAACTGACATGCAAATACAATTGTACGTATTACCATTACGAGTATAACGAAAGTAAAATACACAATATTTTTCTCAACTTCTTATGGGTGTATAGATTCGAATACGCTTCTTCAATAAACCAACCCAAATAAGTTAAATATATGGCGTTCGTTCATTTCGTTGTCGATCGTGTGAAAGACGTACTTAATATTAATAATTTTCAAACCATTCCCGACGTGACTTGCTAGTTTCTAGAAAATAGAAGTGTTTTTAACATTTCACGGTCACATTGAGGATGAAAGAAAAATATAAAAATTTGTTGCAACTTGCAAGTAAGAAAAATTGGACAAGTTAAGGCTAAATAAATATACTTAACCGATAAATTAGTTGTAAAGAAAAATTAGACCACAAAGCAAAAATAAATTTTAAAAAAATCTCTCGTAACATTTCCGTAGAGAAAATATATTTACAAGATCCTCAATCTTTATTCTCCTGCTTTAAATCACTTTTACCTCCGATACCATTATTTTCAACAACCCAATAAATACTCTTTTTATACCTTAATTATTTGAATAAGTATAGTTACTTTTAGAGACTTAATTCTGTCTCATATTATAGCTGACTCAAACAGTATGGAAATACGTATAAAAATAAAAGGACTCGCCATAAAATATTAACTTAACATTACCAGTGTGTTGGTATTTACGATTAAATATATTTCTTGTCCAAGTAACATACATGCATTTTACCTTTGTTTTACGTTGTTTCTTCTTATCACAATCAACCTCAATCTTTGTCTGGTACTAATGTAATCGGTTCTACATATTTTAAAATGTACTTCGATCTCTTGACACATAAAAAAAAGTTTCAGTGACATGTAATCAGAGCATCGGGATTTCTTTTTTTTTTTTGTTTTCAAATAAGTCGGCGAACGTTCAACGAAGCACAGGGACAATATTCCAAAGGCGCCGCTTCATTTTCTGTCAACCCTTTTTTGAGCTAAAAGAAAGAAAACTGGAGCGTATTCTTGTCTTTTATCTTTTTCCGAGCTGACGACAAAGGAACGGGAAAACATTGGCTCTCCCACTAATGAAACTTTTTAGTTCACTGTTGCCAATTCGATAATGACTAAGAAAAGCTATTTGAGGCTCTCAGTCTTCTGATATAGCAAGATTGTTAATTCTGTCGCCCATTAAAATAAAGTAATAAAACGTTTTATAAACGACTGTATATTTTGTTTTATGAACAAACAAACAAAATTTATTCAATTTTCTATAATTCTGAAGCCATTTTTCAGTCCATATAATTCGATCACTGTTAGAACAGCCCGGCCGGAATTGTTATTTTTAATAAATATTCTGTCACCCGCCATGATATATCCGGATTATATGACGTAATCACTGCACTAAATGGCCTGTCAGCTCGTCAGCATCCATTTCAAATGCTGCTTTATTTGTTCTGCAATGTTATAAAATAAATTACTTTACGTTCATATTATTAAATAAAGCTTATTATCACCATAAAAACTTCTTAAAACAGCAAAACATTCCATTGAAGTGATATAACGAAAACAACTTTTTTATTATATATTTTAAAAAGAGGAATATATTAAATAGAAGTGTATTTACGGAAGTGAATAGAGATAACTCGTTCGTCGTTCACTGCTAGACGCACGTCATAGAATAATCTGTGCCTTAGCACATCCGTCACGCTTTATAAAGAGACTGGCATTTTAATGAAATTATAAATGAACGTCTCATAAAATTATTTTATTTCCTAGAGCTTGCAATTTCAACTTATCATTTTTTAATATTCACACGCCGTGTATGTTGATATGGCCTTAAAACGTTTACTTATTTATATATATTTCTTTTGTTATCAACATTTTAAATAACAATGTTTCATTAAACAAACCGCTCGCTAATGATACAAACGCTCAAATGACTTCTCGGCTTAAATTTATATTAAATATAGTTCACGTAATTCAAATCTCTGTTATAAATAGCATATTTAATTCATCCTTTGTTTTGTGTAGCGTAGTTTCAGCGTTTAATTGGTTTCTCTAATTGCTGCCGGAGAGCACGAGCCTGTCAGCTGTTTACTCGCTTCACTTGACAACGCACCTCTGAACTTAACAGCAAAGTACGAAATATAATTTTCTTGGCTATATACAAAAAAGGTCATATATTTATTTTATTTAACAAATCATTTGACTTAGATTTTAAACGTCTTTATGACGAAAATTTCTAGGCAAATTGTAAAAGTTATAATAGTGAAAATATTGAATTTAATTCATAGTCAATTATTAAAACACTCGCAATTGTGTTATGTGTGTTTGTTATAATATATACATAACCTTGTCACTATCCTATATTATAATATAAAGTAAACAAATTGAGTATAATCTAATTTTTAATTTAATTATTCGCTATAACGATGTCTACGAATAGTTTGACTTATCAAGCTGAAAGATTTATATTCTAATGGCTTTCCTCTCAAAACTATTTATTATTGAATAATTGTTAATAAGAATAAATCGGATGACGTCACGAGGTTCCCTTGCTGTTCTTAAAAAACCTCGGATCTGTTCTCAGTGCACATTCTTTTATCCCCTCGCCCGTTACGAAGGCATCTATCTTCATAAGCGGAGATAAAGGAAACACGTCATCCATATAATAAATGTTCTGCTACATGTAACATGTCTGTCGAATATTAAAGTGTTCGAATATCTTTCATACTTTATATATATGAACTCTTTATATATATTATTATTATAAAAAGAAAAATATTTTGCACCAGTGACATTATTTCGTACATGGTAAGCTATAATTTCAATCGAATTGACAGTTGACATTGACGTTTGACATTAAATTAGAATTAGACGTCAATTTCTAGAGTTAGTTTTTTTTTAGTGAATTTATTTTTTTCTACACGACACTGGCAGAATATACAGTGAACGTATGAAGGTCATATATAAAACAATCAACCAGAAATTTTGTAACAAATTAAACTAACAACGAAGGTTTATAATGAAGCATGTGATGTTATTCGTTTAAACACTTACGTCTGGCAACTTAGCTCTAGTTTATTTGCTAACCGATTCAGATAACGTGGAACCCAAAGCAAGATCAAGACTAACGTTTACTTTGAACCTGAATGAATGTGTTAGGAGTTAAGATTTATACTATATAAAACTAATTTTATCTGCTTTGAGTTTGTGCATGAAGCTTAAATAGCAAAAAATACTAAATCTATTCATATAATCAAAATTTTTATTCTTCTATTACCTCTCCAAATGAAATGTTCTATAAGTTCTGTAATTTTACGTGAATTCTGAGTAAGTTTTCTTAAAACACGTGAGATTTACGGCAGGCATTAACGGCGTTTTGGTTGAATTAGTTCTAAAGTTTTGAAAAACGGTTCCATTTGCATTCAAGCTCCCACTGAGATAATACGATAATACCGTCATTCCGCATTTAGCGACACATTCGGGACTCTTTCAATTTATTTTAAAAATAGAACAAACAGAATGAGAACGTTAAAAAGTCATTCATTAAAAAATATTAATGTTTAAAAGTACGCTCAAATGGAAAAAAGTGAAATATTTTTAAGTGGAAAATAAAGCGTTTCATACTGACAGCTGTATAATGGTGGTATTTTTTTTTTAATTCATTAGCTTGAGAATTTCCACGTAAGCGTGGCTTCATTAAGAGGCTTTACGTTTTGCTACATTTTCAGAATATTCACATTCCTTTGATTTCGCCACGTTTTACCTTTTTGGGTGCGAATATAAAATGTTTTTGACACTAACGTTATTTGATTGTTCAAATATATATACTTTTTAATATTCTTTTATATATAAAGGCAACGATTTGTGATCTTAAAGCCAGTGTTAATGTGTATAATTTAAAAAAAAAGTATTGTCATAAAAAGATATTTTTATATAAAAGTATAATAAAAAATAATATTCTCATATATATATAACGTCAATGACACATGTTGGCCGTGCTATGTAGACAAAGAATTCACTGGGTCGTGATTCCTTGATAAGGTCAAAAAGCTGAACTTCCCTGGTGCAATGTTACGCTTTTGTACATTGTCACTCTATGAATGAACGGTTCGTTTGTTTTTTATTTCATTATAATATAAAATAAACACAAAAAAAAATATTGGCACAACAGAATGTGCTCACATAAATAAGTTTTCACTGTGTTTCGATTTGTAATAAAATTTTGCATTGTTTTAATATGAATTGTTATTATTTATATAAACACGACGAATACGTTTTAAAATATACTGTTAATAAATTAAATATTTTTTATTTATACGGTATCAGTGTAATGTTTTTAAACAGATTATTTTTGAAAAGGGAGCGTGTGGTCATGATGGGTGCGGTGTTGGCCCCACCTTTGTTATAATAGACATGATTTTTTTTTATATAATTCAAATATGAACCTAAAGAATCTCATGATCTTTTCACTGTTAAACAGCGAGCTTATATAGTAAGCGATAATCTCGTAAAATAATCTTAAACTGTCGCAGAGTAATGAAAGTGACACCGTCAATAATTCAGTAATGGCCGCCGTATTGTGTATAGTTTGTTTGAGCTTGGGGGCGCTACTGACGCGTTACACATTGTACATCGATTGACAATCGCGTAACCGAACATTTGAACCGTTTTATAGAATTAATGGAGTCAATTTTGTGAATATGGTGACATCAATAATGGCTTTAAAATGTAACTTATATCTTTCGGATTACGTATTAATCGTATGTTATTACTTTAGAACTACATAATCCCGACGTTTCGGTTACTTCGCACCAAATGTGATCACGGGCAGACGAGGTGTGTTGGACTAATAAAATACTCGTAGTTATACAAAAAATATTAGTTTCATTTAAATGAATACTCGCGAAAATCTTGGACCTCAATACTCTGAAGAAATAAATTACAAAGAAATGTTTATAGAGAAGTTTATAATCTAGTTTGCGGTGTACATATTGACGAAACAATTATAACGTGCTATAGAAGTAAGTTCCCATAGTATTTTTTCGGTACAAATTCAAGGGGACGTTGTTGTGGGGCAAAAGACACGCAAGCGTTTCCTACGATTATGAGAAAGGATTTTAATCGTACAAGTATGATTCATACAACGTACAAACATACGCACAATTACGTTGATTAACTATGAACAAGGACATGAATAGTTTTGATTTTAATAAGATTTGTTATATATATAGTTTTTAATGATACATTATTTTCTATAATTAATACAATTACGTTTAAAGTTATAATTGGAAACAACAGAACGTCGAGCAATCGCCGACAGCAAATGAAAGTAAAAAGCCCCGCAGAATTAATTCGTAACTCACTCCCCGAGACTGTCGCTGAATTTAAAACAAAACATTTTTAAGCGGAGTCATTTTGGAAGTCTGTTTTTTTATTCAATTCAAGAAATCAACTTCCTCAACGCCAAGGAATTATAAAGTTTTCTCTTTTTGTAAATTAAATCGTTCATCATATCGTCTCTTTAAGTTTCTGACGAGAAATACTTTCTTTATCATAATTTTTGTAGACTTTAAACATAAATACGATCCCGAGAGTATGGAATGTAAGTGTTGCTTAGATTGAATACATAACATAAAGGCTTAAACACGTCGACGACGAATAAAACGGTTTACGTTATAAAATATACGACTACGTTTTAAAAACAGTTATTGTACGTCTGAAAGATTTCATATTCAGATTATCCGGGGCCATATTGGAAGTTATCGGACCTGCACGGTGTATTGTGGAGGCAATCAATATACGATCTAGTTACCAACCTCCAATCAACTGGCTGGGCTGAAAAACGAAGACTGTTCCATTACCTGCAGACCGGCAAGAGCTTGTACGACCAAAATACTGAGAGAATCATTTCCGTTTGCTTTTAATGCACTCTTTACATCAATTAGACTGTTCTTATTGAAATTATCAACATAAAATGGAATAAAGAACGTACTTATTGATTCGTTTGTATTTTTATCTAAGATGGCCGCTGTCTGAAATGTATTATTTTAGTATGTTGCGAATATATCATTGGTTTAGTATATCGTAAATGACAGCTATAGTTTGCACACGAGATCAACATAAATACTAGAATTTTTTTATATTTTTTTAAATTTTAGTTAAAAACACGAGTGTTCCAACGTAGCTAGTAAATGAAAATTGATAAAAAAGAATGCCAAAAGTTATTTTTATAATATTATTCGAACGAAACGTTTTTTTCCGATTCATTCGTCAAGCTATCCAAGTGCTTCAACTGTCTATTGTGCTTCAGCAATCACAATGTGTAATTTTTTATATGCCGATACTTTTTGGTCGGTATTATATTTCTATGGAAAACACCTAAAATATATTAAACAGATATATATCATGATATTATTATACTGCTGTTAAGTAAATCTAATGCCAAATATAATATTTTTTTTATATTTATTGACTTTCATAAAGGAGGGGATTAAATGTATCTTTGCAATTAATTCAAAATTTTGACCGAATTCAAAAAAAATCATAGAAATCTCACGCAGTTCCTTTAGAAAGTTATCAAAGACAAATAAACTATATACAATAGTTAATTAATTTTAATTCAACTATTATCTAAACTTATAAATGAAACACTTTCATTATGTCCACTCTTGGTAAATGTCTTTCTATTGGAGCGTGACGTATTGTTTTTTTTTTATCGTTTCACAGCCCAATATCCGTGGCACGAATGATAAAAGGTTCTATATTGGGTTAATATTTTTATATTGTACTTTTTAATGTTTTATATAGGTTTGTGTTATAAAGTATGTTGTTGTAACAGAATAACTTAATGTGAAAAGGAAATCAAGTAGAATGCTACGAATTTGTTGTCACTAAAGATTATATAGTTTAAATATATATATCTTCGAGTGATATTTTTAACTAATTAAGTTAAATATATTTTCTTTTTTCTGATAACGTATTAAAAAGTTAAAAATAATGACCAAATTAACCGCATCGTTCAAGTCATTCAGTCGAATGGGTTTTCAATTTCGAGATCTATTAAAAGCTATCCGCTCTCAATCATTCTTCAGCCTGACGCCGACATTAACGTTTTCATTCATTCGTTCAATCATTCGTTCACTGGTTGTTCGTCACTCTTCGCCTTACTTCATTTGATCCGTCACTAATTGCTGTTGCTTTTAAATGAAAGGTTTTGCTTCTTTTTCTTCAAAACGTATTGTATTTTAACAAAATATACATGTTTTTAACATTACAGCTTATATTAATTGGTCACTTAGTTTATTTATATGAATTATCTCAAATAATACAAACCTTTTCATTGTAATCACAAATAAAATAGTATTTAACTCCCTAGATTATAGTTTGATATACTCCGTGGCTCAATTTAATGTTTAAACGCCCATAAATCTCTCGTCTTCCAGGTTATAAATAACACAGTTCACCCCAAAACGGTGAATTAAATTACACAACTACATCAAAAACGTTAAACACATTCATCAATTTAATTAAGAGCTAAAAGATAAGTTAATTTGTTAAATAAAATACTTAATCTTTAGTTTCAAACACCACAGCAGCCTTAGTATCGGTAGCGCAATCAATATTCGTGATTTTGTTGACTGCTTTAGTAATAAATTATTTAGTTGTATATTAGAATTTAATGTTAGATGTAAAAGTTAACGTAAATAATTCATAATATGGTACAGATATTAGTTTCCTCCATGAAAACTAGTTCTCATAACAACAAATAAAAACAGTCTATGTATACGTTTAAGTTATTGTTTTTGATATTAAAATTATACATACATATTATGTATGCTTTTATAATAATATTTCTATTGTCTTCACAATTATTTTCAATAAAAACCAATGCTCTTATTCAAAGTACATACAAAATATTCCGAAAAATGTCTGACATAATAAATAATTATAGAAAAACAACAATAATATAACATATGTATGTATAATAATTTTATTTTTGATTATACAAACGGACAAACCATCTCAGTGTCTAGACGGTGGCTATCGATCGCTGTTTGTTAGTAATAACTCGCTCAAGCAATACTGTCCCCATTAATCGTCCCGCGATTCATGATCCACGTAACGGTTTTGTTAACAAACAAACACACATCTTTGTATTGCCTAATAACTTTGATGTCACTGTATTCCAAGTTAATGATCTATCCAGGTTTTGGCAGACAGAAAACTATTTGATTTCATCGTGAAAGTTTTTATTGAAATATAATATGAACCACTGAATTTGAGCTAAAATATAGATTTAAAATTATCGTCTGTTTAAACATGATTGCGTGCCGATAAGCATATGCTCATTGAACCGTTCGTGTAATACATTAGGTACAAAACGCCAATAATAGCTTGAACTAAACAAGCGATTACATTAGCTTATTGGATTTTTAATTGTTTTGTTCGTAATTAATCATTGGTAAGTATTTTATATATATCACAAATTATAGCCGAACTTATACTCCAACGCAATGCGGCACTTGCGTCAAGGCTAAAGGGCTGTTTTGGCTTAGTTTTAAATAGCTGCATAATTTAAACTATTATTATATAAAAATATAATCTTTTATCATATTTGTCAAGTTTTTTGAGTTTAATTATAGTTAATCTTGCCGTGAAATGAGATGAAAATGTAAAATCGCGGTGAGGCGAAATAAAAATGGCCGGTGCTAATTACGTTTCATACATGGCGTGATAGTCTGAAATGAGATTAAGGCTCTCCCCGCTGCTTACTGTACAATACAGAAACATTCCCAGACTATTTTGTGTTTATAACGAAAGATAATGAAATAACTATTAATAATAACGTTTTCAATGTATTATTAAATAGTAATGATATATTATCGTATTTTTTCAATACGAAATGTCGAAGTCTTTGTATGAAGTAAGTGAAATATTTTTTCTAATAAAAAGAAGTTAACGCTCTAATTATAAAGGGTAGCAAACAAGGATTGCAGGTTACTAAACTTACTTATATGTGTATTATAATAAGAATAGTATATTAAAACTTACAACCTACACCCAAGACTACATGATTGCCCCGATGTTAGGATAGCAATGCCATTCCATTGCTTGTGT
>DVQP01002784.1:0-11860 GCA_018231745.1 Danaus eresimus
TTATATATATATATATTTATAAATCTTCAAAATTACTATTCCTAATTTTTATCTAGTTTTTGTTATTACATCTACTAATATTCAATATGATCATGTTTATTCATATAGTATCATAAATTAAACAATTATCAAGTATAACGAAATATTAGTAACTCATAATCTTAAGCTTATAATCTCATAATTCCATAATAGCTTGTGTTATTTGCGGATATTCCGCAACCCCCCATGCGGATGTCAGCTTGTGCGGGCGCATTATGTCTTAGCGGATCTCATACGACAGGTGGGCGGAGCTTCACGTGACGTTAGCTAGGGTCATCTCTTATATTTGAACGTAGATTAACTGGAATTATAGTTAACAAAAAGAATAAAAATAAATAAAGATGCCTAATTAAGGAACTCTTAATATGAACGCCTTTTTATGACAAAAATTAATAAATATCTGTTTTTGGCACATATTTTCAGTTGACTTGACAACCCTAGAAGTAAACTATTCCCTAGATATTCTAAAGTACTCTTTAAGGAATATATGATTTAACTTAAGTTAATAAAGCCGACCTAGGTTAATTGAAATTTGTTTAATATTATACAGAAAACAAAGAAGATACAACGATTTTATTAAAACTGTCTAACTCAGGCAACACGAGACTGTTGGAGTCTAGTAATTATTTTAAGAATCTGCGATTAAAGTCTAGAAAACTTATTCGCTAACTTTGTTCACTTATTAGTTATGAAAATCTATGATGTCGTTGGTGTAAAAAGACAATTTAATGTTATACAAGTTGATGTTCTCATTAATAACTTAATTTTATTGACTGATAAATGTTACAAAAAGATTTATCTTCTAACTACGATACACATATTATTTTAAGATTAAGTTAACTTAAATCGTACGTAACAAAAACATACGTAACTTAAAAATAAAGAACAATTTCTTTAAATCAAGTTGGAAATGAATGAGTTAAATTTGGTTATTACCAAGAGGTCGCCAGGCAATGATTCAACAAATGATTTTATTTTTTATATTGTTTACACTTTTGCTATATTGCTTCGAAAATTCGCTAATGCGTAATATTTTTGTCATATATAAAACGTCAATTTCGCAGAATACCTAATGTATTTTTGCCATTAATTAGAGATATACATATTTTGCAGCAACAAATAAACACAATAACGTACCGACATTACTATATATCTACCACACGATTCAACAGAATCCTGTTAAATGTTATTTATCGGACATCATATTTGAAAAAACTATGTAACCTTCACCTTAATACTATGTATAATTATAGTAATTTTCCTTGATAATTCACTAGTATCTCATTACAGGAGGACCTGCTCATTCACGGAGACAGTGTATATGACGTCATCGACAAACAGGACCAGCAGGCCGTCCGGACGGAACTGTCCAGGGCTCCCACTGACGGAGAAGACAGAGTGTTCCTGTGTCGTATGAATGTCGCTAGAAACGCGAGGAGACAGATGCGGTTTGGTGATCAAAAGGTTGGTTACATCATCACTAGCGATAGACATAAACAAGAGTTGCCATCAACAACAATGTATAATAATTAGACTTTACTCTTAATTGCTGCCCATAAAGTTTTTTTGGAAAATTTCCATGGGTGTCTCAAAAATTCTTGGATAATTTGGATGCCTGGATCTTTGGATACTTGAACTTTGGAACTTGAATTTCGTAGAAAATCTCGATGACTATGAACCTAGACAGTATTGACCCTTAAAAATTAATGTAATGAGTAATTTATTTGAAATATATATATATATTATTAGTTTGAAAAACATAACACGTACAAGTCTCCATATTATGAGCTTATACTTTGGATGTTAACAAAAACTTTTACATACGTAATTACATGTTGTATAATGAGCGATATAAAACCTACTTCATAAATATAGTCTGAAATATCTTAATTGACTGTGAGGCAAGAAAATTAAAAGCTACTTTTTAATTGCCTAAAGTAGAAACACATCGCAACCTCCGCGCTGATTGATAGATGAAAGTCCAACTTTTAAAACCACAGAGATGTGTTTTATAACAAATTAATATAACTCCACAGATTGGTTTGTAGTTTATTTAATTACGGTTGTCTCGTATTTTTAATTATATGTTAGTGTCTATTACCTATCAAATGCTTTATGAATTAAAACGTTACTCCACAAGGAACCGTTGTGAGCACGTTGTTCAAATTGTAACGTCACTCATATTGACTTCGGTTTTAAATATAAATGAAATTGATGAGAACATAATTAACAAGTTTACTTTCCAATCGTTAAGGTGATAAAATATACCTGTTCTTTATTCGGTGATTGGTTCAGTAGATTAATATATTTTCTTGTATATTTTTATTTATAAATTTTACAAAAAACGATCTTATAACGTTAAAGTAAACGTTTTTATTTAATAGAAGCATCTGTAGAGCGAGTACATTGTTCCATAAAAGTCAAACATCCCTATATTTTGTCCACGTATGTACGTACTGATATCCACTGATCTCTAAAAGAAGGCGTATCAGAAAAGGTCAGTTTGACGGACAAATTGATAGCCATCGATACACGCGTTATTACTCGTAATTGAATACTCACGTTAGAAAGCGATGGTGTGAAGTTTGACCAGATTTCCGTAATTATTTCTCCGAGGGTCATATGATGGGTTATAATCAGCTTAATGTTCTGATTACCTAAGCGGTAAGACCCACTGACCTGAACGATTATCCCTTTACCTTGCGTAAAATATAAGTATAATTTCATGAAAACGCTATAGCGAAAATAATAATTTTAAGCGACACTAAATATTAAAGTAAGACGAAAACATTTTTTTATTTATACATATTTTAATTGGCTCAAAACAATTAAAATATTAACTTATATGTATAATTTGAAAACTTTAACATATTGTTGAATCAAAGAAGTTTTAACTGTAATAAACCAAAGTGGAATAATAAAAAAAATAACAATTTGTTAAGTGACAGTACTTAGTTTAATAGCACACGTCGGTGCTGCAGTGAGCTATTTATTCTGTCAAACGCCCACACTCAATAAGTGGTTCGCAGATAGAAGGCGAAGGGATATGGATATAACAAACATTCCCAGTTTCAAGTTTATTGTCTCCAATTAATATTCAAGCAGCACGTGCTACTCCGCTGAACACGCACAGACACTAGACCTGTTTGCTTTTTATTTTTGTAAACACTTGAGATTTTTTTAGTTTTTTTTTTTTTGGTAAACGTTTTATTTGTTTCGTCAGTGAGTTATTCTGCGAAAATATTTTGTATAGAAAAGATTACATGCGAAATTTTTAAGTTAACGGCTCTTGAGTTGACGTCTGTACTGTCCCGATTCGCTGTTTGTCGTGCGATATAATGTCGCACGTCCGCCTAATAATAACCTGCATATATCATTTTAGACGTACTTACTACGTGTACTGCAAATTGCTTTTATTTAAAAATACCGATGAGTATGTAGTTTTCTTATTATATTTTTAAGTGAAAGGTTTATAGTGGAAAAAATATTTTTAACTTTATGAATTTTAATTTGAAATTTATTTACTTATGCTACAATTATTTCTTCTTAGTTTTTTAATTTTAACATATTTTTTGGATTGCTGACCGTGATACACAATACATTTTGAACAAGTTAACATTTATTTCATTAGTTTATTTACGGGTTCAAATTTATAAAATATATAAGTAAAATAGAAATATATCAGCTGTTATACTACGGACGTCCATCTTATATCATTCAAATATGCTAATAGACAATTTTGCAACGTAATAATGTCTGCCAAACATATTCTAAGAAGTCTATGAAGAAATAGGGTCGTATAAATTTTCAAATTAATTCAACATCATAAACAAACAGTTATGAATGTTTTTATTATAATTTATCCCTTGTAAATGAATGATAAATGCATTATGATAACTTGATATTAAATAATGGTCACTTTATACGGGTTGTTTCATAATAGATATCAATCAGGATAACTGTATAGTGTAGAAGCTTTGTTTTATCATTTTACTGTCTGATATGGTGTTCATTAAACATAGCAACACCGCACCGGGGGTAATATAATTTATAATCTCATTGCATTTGAAAGATCTGCTTAAATTGTAAGTCGCTTAAACCAACATAAGATTCAATTTTATTGCCGTAAAGCCGTAACAGTCTGATAAACCTCGTAACCTTAACTAATTAAGGGCAGATAATAAAAACAATGGCTGACATTCACAATTACAGTACGCTACGTAACTATTAACAGATACCCTCATCTGTTGATGAAGTTAAGAACTGCCACATTGCAGCTAATGAGGCTTATCGGGAGCGGACCTGGTGATACTTGGACGCAGTCTCGTAACTTGTTAGGCAACTCGAAGTTAAGGAAGGACCCAATCAAATGTTGGTTATACATATCATTAAAACTAGCTCGATTGCTTATCTCGAAAGTTTATTTGTAGTCCTTATTTATCAACACATCATAATCTTACACTCCATACAGAATCACATTTTCGTTAACACCATTTTTCCTCGACAATCACTATGTCTTATAATACCTCCGATGCTTGCTGTGCTTTGTTATCAATTGTCATTCTCGCTACCTTTCTTTAACAGTGCCATCGTCTGCTCGTTAGTCGCAAACTTTTTTCTACAAGATAAACACAACAAACGACAGCACGAGTAAACTAACCACGCCACTAGAATCGCTAAAACCATCCATAAGGTGATATCAATAATATCCCATTCCGCTCCCACAAACACCAGTTTATCTTTGAGTAATTTTGTACAGAGTGCACTTTGAGTACTATCCACAGCAAATGGATTTACGAGTATGGTATCATTAATATCTTTTGCGAGTTGATGGAAAACAGCTTTACACAGCCAATCAGCTAAATCGCTCCTGCCAAGTTGACGAAGTCTATGCGCTATAACACCGTGCGTCTTATTTCCACCCTGCCAGGATTCCTTTCCGTTGCTGTAATCAATTAAAAGCCTTACGCAGCTCATGTTGTTGCTATTAACAAAAGTTAACGAAGACGGCACCTCGTAGGAGTTGCAGCGGAGTGATGTTATGAGTTTAATGCATTCCTCGTGAGATAAGCTGTTAGCGATATGAGAAAACTGAGGCACATTCATGTCTATAATACATTCTGTTGGTGATAAACAAAAAAAACTTATTAAAACGCCTGTACCAGAATAACTAATTGGATACATGTTATTTATTTATGAATTTCTATTAAGTCAAATTTACTCATTGACGTTGATATGTAATTTATCTGTCAATTTCAAATAACTTTTTTTTTGAGCGTATTTTTTTCAGCTAGCTTTTTTTTCTTCATACTTAAATTATTTAGTTATATATCTTAAATTAAAATTTTAATATGAAGAACTTTTATCATATTCTTGTCTTTATATTTGTCAAAATTGTGGATTTAATAATAATTATCATTTGTTAGATATCAACGCAAATAAATCATTAGTCAATTATGGAAATCTTTTACAAAAGGACATGTCGTCATGTAGCATGCAGCATGTAGTATGTATTTATGCTGTTTATATAAATCTTAGAAATTTTATTTAAAGTTTTCTAAAAGTTAGTCATTAGCCTAGTAACAAAACAAAAATTTCGTATGAATTAGAATTGACTGACATAATTACGGTCCTTCACAACGGTCTGAACGAAAAGCGCCCGAGATATTAAATGTAGTACACATTAAAAGTGACATAGGAACGCAATTAATCACATTATTCCATTCTCTTCATCAATTATAACAAGTTTTAGCTAACATTATATGACTACCGTCCGAGCCCATCGATCACATGATCATAGGAAAACCTACAACATGCTAGATTATGCTTTCCTCTCACATAACAAACAACCTTATGCTACACTAGTAAGAGCGTTTATCATTTTACACAAACCAAGTAACGCGGACCGTTTAGTTATTAGTGAGAGAATAATCTATTTCTGTATGGCACATAAGTCTAATCGAAGCACATTCCAACACACAAAACATCACAAACGCTAGCCATCATTATACAATGACAAAAGAAACTTGTGCAACTGCTTCAAATGTACTCAGCGTAGCGTTCGCATAAAAATATTATAATAATAAAAACAAATAAAGTGAAATTGTAAACAAAAGTCTAACATTTCGCCGTTATACTAAATCTTTGAAAGTTTTAATTACAAAAATTCTCATATAATTCTTAACTTTTTCTCTAACATTTTACATTTTAAACTTTGTAAAAAATAATATACGATGCTCCACATTGAGCTGCGGACCGTACCTCGATCGGTTCCAGTATACTAATCTTATTCCATACAACAATAACGGCTCGGAACGTTCAGAGCAAAACATTCATACACAACTATACATCGCTTAGTATTTAGGTTAAATATAACAAATATGATTATCTTTATATAACATATATAATATGTGGAGGCGACCCTATAATAAATATATAGGATTTAAGCAAGAAAAATACGATTTAAAATATAATTTTGACTAATAGACTATATAGTATATTTTCATAACTTTATAACCAAATAAATCTAGCTATATCCTTCTTTTTATTGCTAATTTAATTTTCAAGGTAATATAAAAAAAATGTAAACACGCTCGTATTTCGATTGAGACAAACGTAAAGGTCGAACCACGCTTTGAGCTCGTCGTGGATCTTCACATGTTGACTTATAATGGAGCATTCAACATGGATTGACATTGTTGCTGTAATCCAACGAACATCTGACTTGACGCGGCTGGTATTTCTTTTGAAACTGATCTCAATATGAAATCTACATAAAACACAAATTATTCTTTACATACGATGTTATGTTATTACAAATCGATAATGACTTATTAATTTAATTAACATCATATCGATAGCGGAATGCCGAAATCAATCGATCACAAACTAAAATCCGAGTTTCGCAATCGGCTACACGATCGTAATTAAAGAGCGGTACAATTACCGTAGTTTATAGATACCTCTAATTATATGTATTTGATGTTTTCTATGCGCTGTGACGAAAGAAGCCACGTTGGTATGGTCATTATTGGAATTAATATATCTACGTGTTGTACGCTGTATGGAATTATAACTTGATTTTTATAGCGTCCGTGAGAACGTGAACAAATGATATGTCTCTGTAATAGACTAATTCATTTGGGCATTCAGAATCGTATGTAATTGATGTACATTGTATGGTATTGGTTATTTTCAATGTTCAATAGTGAGGCGTACGCTAAATGTTGCAATGACATTTGACATCATGCGAACTAATGTTGGCCAATTTCGAAAATGTATTTTTTTTGGCAGTCACGTTCATGACATAAGATCGAAGTAATGTAATAATCATAGCTAGAATCCTTACATTAATATAAACTAACCGACATTTAAATTTTGGGACTTTTGTTTAATATTAGTCATGTTTATAACATCCGATAAAAAATATCGGTTATGTTGGAATCAAAAAATACTTCATATTAGAATCTATTAAATATTATATTTGATATGCTTAATTTAAAAAAAAAATAGTTGTTATAAAATTATTATCTATCTTTTTTCTGCTAAATCAATGCTATGATACTGACTTTGCTTTATATAACGCTAGCAATTACGTGATGTAAAGCAATATTTCGCAATAATCTCAATTTGAAAACGTATGTATTGAACGTTTAGAAATTGATGTTAAATATACCTTGTAAAATGATTGCTTCAGTTAATTAGCAGTGCCAATTAAGATCGAAAGTTTATAATATTGCTATGCCGGATAAATGTTTCTGGTTCCAGCGCGGATGGGACCAACATTTTCAATTGATTGAGTTTCACGAAACTATTTACTTAGTTATAGCATGGATACGAACAAGGCTCATTAATATATTTTACTGGCATGCAACATTTGCACAAATATGAAATCACGTACATACATTGTGGGCGCTTTTCGCTTGTTATATGTAATAAAAAAATACCCGAAATTTATGTTTTTTCTGTCTTAACATTGAGATATCTTATCGCAAAATCAACTAACTTGAGATCTCTACATCAATATTTTATTCTATCAGATGGACAATGTCATGTCATATTCATTTTACGAACTCTATGTCCTTAATGCAATAGTTACGATAACTTAAAACTAGGTATTTCAGGCTTGAGTCAAACATAATATTTACCTGCAAGGTTTTATGTCGTTATTACTGTCAGCATAACATTCCGCATAATCAAGTTACTACTAATTGTTACACCAAGCTGAAAAGACTTAAATTCGCATCGATAACTAAACTGTCCAAAGAAAAACTGATTAAAAATATATTACTTTATTTATTCAGCGAAAGAAATTCTCAAAAAAGGTATTAGTGCATTTTACGAGGCACTTCACAAAACATTTAAAAGTCCGTGCCACCTTATTTAAATGAAGGCTCACACTCACACAAACAGAAGTCGGAGCGTCGTTAGAGCGGCGATGCATTTATTTATGAAATGTAAATTCATCTGATTGTAATAACAAAACTCCAGAGAGCCACCGCACTCTATATTAAGATGTATTATTTGCATACTGTATATTGTACGTGTGACCGTGTGTGATTTAATGGACTTATTTTTTTCTTTTGCTGATCGATATATTAGTTTCGCAAAGTAACATTGAAATTTATTTCAACTTATTTAATTTATATGAATTATAAAACAGTAATGTGATTTATTCTAACTAAATATGTTATTTATGCGATTATTGTTAAACATGGGAACGGTGAATGCCTTAGGGTACTGAACCCTTTTTTTAAGTCGTGTCTGTGTGAATTCGGGCAGCGTGCGCACGCGCAGGCTCCCATCAAGTGACGTCACCGCGTCACGATTCCTCTTACTAGAATTATAAAAACCGAACAGATGTGTGATTATTATGCAATATTTAATACGTTTTATGTGTAGTTAACAAATTGTGTAATTCATATTAAAGTTATATCTAAAACAAGTGTATAAAATATCTATTAGAATTATTTTCCTACAATCATTTACTGATTTTTGATATGAGAAATTTGCAAAATTACAAGTTATTTGTTATCGAGACCTGAAAATCGTGTGATTAATAATAAATTTATAAATTATTAAATAATGTCTTAGAAAATCATGCAACGAATATTATTATCATAATTGATATTGATAATGATAAATTGGCTCTAAATTCTAATAAGAAATGTATATGAGACCTAATAAAATTTCATGCAATAAATTATTATCCAATTTAACGTAATTTTAGTTATGATAATTTCTTTGTAATGTTATCCGGGGTGTTAAAATATTCTATTTATATGGCAATATTCGTGTTTATAGCTCATGAGTGCCGTTGAAGAGGATTCCATATAAAAAAGGTTTCTAAGATGGTAGGTGGTATGTGTATAGTGACGTAACAATTCGTGACTCCGGCCGAACGTGACTGATTTGACCGAATATTTTCAACAACTGTATAAAATTGTTTAGCCGATATTTCATAACAGCTGCGGTGCGCATTTAATTGATAGTATACGTCTCAAATTTTCATGCAAATAATCAACAAACTGCACAATTACTATTTGAGGTAATTACAACGACTTCGATAAATTGAAAAAAAAAACACATAAATTCTCACCCAAATCGGGGGTTAAGTACTAGTTAATATCATATCATATCAATAAGCGAACACTTATATTTTAATGTAGGCGGAGTCCCGATTCTGGTATGCAGTAAACATGCTCAAACAATATTTACACTAGCTTAAATCGTATCGTAACAAAATACTAACAACAAAGCTATAAAATCAAAATTATCACACCTTTAAAACCTAGCGCCTTTCACTAGATAAAGACACCATAAACTCAAAGCACCACAATTCCGTATAATAAAATAATTTCAAGTATATCTTCATATTTTAGACGATTTAATGATCATCTGAGGTAATCGAGTCCCGTGTTTATGTTGATTAAACTGTTCCATAACTTATTATGATAATAGTTTAAAATAACCGGATACCTGATTGTTCGATTATTTATTTTACTGTTTGTTTTCATCGAATGCTGTTTACTTAAAAATTCCATTACAATGTTAGACAATTAATATCATAGATTGGATTTACAGATAATTAATGAAAAAAAACTGTCTGCCTTCTATGGAATAAATTAGATACTTACCCGTAAAAAAAATATCTGTTATATGATTTATAACAACATAGTAATTATGTCATATATTCTTGTATTAATTCAACCTATTATATTACGCAGTGAAATATACAGGAAGTATTTTTCTTTAACATATTACATATGTATGTTACATTTACTACCTTTTATTTAACTGCCATATGTATAGAGAATTTTATTAGCAAACGAAACCGCCTTAAAAGCTAGTTCGATTAACTACTGATGGATGGTAGATTCGGCTAAAGACATACGTATCTTAATTATAACAGTAGGCATGTATTGAAGTAGAAAGTTAAACCAAAATCAAACCTTAGCAGTTGTTTGAAACGTCACAACCGTTCCCTTGTCAAACTGATTTGAAAGATTGACTTGTAATGATATAGTGTTGGCGGCAATAATATTATGTATATATATATATATATGCGTGAAATATTTGAGATATAAAAAGAATTATTTAAGAACGAAGTTTATTGTCATTTGCTATCTTGCTTTTAAGTCGCTTCTATTCGTATATTGCAGCCTTTAAAGTTACATTAAGTTTGTTAACAACATTATGTTTTAGATAAATAAGTTATTATTTTAACTGAATATATTAGCGCCCGTATACTTTAATCTCGACTCCCTAAGCGACGACTTACTCCGTCTGTTGGGGCGTTCCGTTTATTTCATTCGATATTTCAAATGATATCAGATTATAACCTCATTACATTCGGTTTTCGTAGGCGGGTACTTTGACGCAACTATTCATTTCTAGTTATCAATCTTCAAGGGAATCGAAGAAATCTTGATATAGAATTTATTTAAGCGTTAATTATTATAATCACAGAGGTTAGTCTCAATAAATGTTACATCTAATTTCGTTGGATAGATAGCTGGGATATTTATTTTATTATTAACAGGAATAAGTAAGTGTCATTTATATAACAAACCAACTCGCTGATCATTAGGAACATTTTGCGGTAAATTAGATACAATTTTATATATAAAACATTCTCCTTAAAGGATAAGGAGATCTTTCAATGAAAAAATCAACAAATAAACGGTGTCGTCTCACAAGAATAGTAATATCGATTCCACAATTCGGTTTATAAGCAAACGTTTTGTATCTTGCACTCGGAGTACAGTCAGTCCTATCGATTTCATCTGAACGTTGGTCTGATCGTGTATTGAGTAACCTACTATGAATACGAGAGCGCTCAACAATAAAATGTGTACCAAGGCCGGATCCCGGATCGAAGATTGTTGGTGAGCGGTTGAACTGTGAACTATTGTGTCTGAATCTTATCTTACTATTGTTGTTAAAACTGTTAGGAATGTCAAAGCTGCCCGCCCATAAGTTGAAGCCAGACGGATATAGAAGTTGACGTAATTTTATCACTTTTTACATTTAACAACATTATTAGTAATTAGAATACTTACCGAACTTTGCACATAAAAAACAATTCTAATTTTCATACTCTTGTCTCTTAACATAAAACAATTAGACCCTAAATCATATGAAAAGTACGCAATTTTTGTTTTTCCTATGTTTATACACGAATATGTAGTAAAAAATCTTCTCTAGAAACAAACATTGAGTTGGAATTTTATATTGTCTATAACCCAGTTCTTAGCCTAACTGTTCAAATGAAACTAAAAAATTTCGGATTACTACGCGATTTTTTATTAATTTAAAACTA
>DVQP01002785.1:0-11860 GCA_018231745.1 Danaus eresimus
GCCTAAAACATAAATATAGTATGAATTTCATATAAAAAATGGATTTCATAAAAAGTATGACTATTTCTTTCAATAAGTTGGTAAGAGTCAATTAGAGAGTCATTGAATATATTTACTTCATGACAGAAAATATATAGAAATAGACTTTAGCCGTCATTGCTTGGGGGTTTGATGTTTACTTTGAACATTTTAACGGTTTTTTAGATAAAAGAAACATGTGGTATATACAACATTTCATTTAAATTTGTTCATCAGATTTTGTGATACTTTTCAGATACTTAAAACATTACATAATAATTGAAAAGAACGATAAAGGAAAAGGTTATAATTGCTAACTCCAAAATAATTAAATCGAATAAAAGTGGCAGTCCATTAAAGTTCAAGTAATGTTGTGGACACTTCGATACCGACAATAAAAGTCTTGGAGCACCTCCAAATGGAAAAGATGTGGCAGAAATTGCTCCCACCGACCACTCCACCGACCAGACACTATTAAAGCAAGACTGATTATTTCTCAGAATGGCTAAGGCGACGCGAAAATGTAATTACTGAAAACGAAATGCTTCTATATCTTTTTTTATCTAATAGTCATTTCAAACATCTATTAAGTATAATTTAGCTTGAATAATCTTTGAAACATATTTTATAGATAGTTTAAATTTAATTTTAAAAGTTATAAGTATTATTCGTTTATTCTTTTACATACTTTAAAGTGAAAGATCAGTATAAGGAAGAAGTCTCTGACAAAACAAAAGAATAAAGAAATAACGGGACGTATAAAATACTATTTCTTCCTTCGTCTTTTGGAACGGTATACAGTGTAGTTTGTGGGATTACATTGAATAAACATGGCAACGAACTTGTAGTTTTTACATAAGCATGTGAAGTAAATAACTAAAACACAAACAGTAAAATCTTATAGTATTTTATGTTCCAAATTTTGTATTATAGAAGGAAGTATTTTTTATAACACAAAAAAATATTGTTGTTTCGTATGTTAGGATATAATCCTACTTTATTGTGTTCCGATGTTATCGAAACACTATGATTTTAAAGCTAATATTAACCTTAAATTAAAAAATATATATATTCATTCCATGACACTGATACTGATAGTTAAAAGTTAAACTTTATCCTTCAATGCGACTTCCTCATCAACACATAGCGAGATTTATAACAATGAAAAGTGACATTAACTGAATTACAAACAGTTACTATAAAACGCTTATGTTTTTATTACTGATTGTATACTATAATGGACCAAAATAACTCTCTCTCGACAGAGTTATTATCTTACACAAAGCGTTAAGAATAAAGACGACAATTGCTTGCATGCCGCAGGTGAACCAATTTCCTTTTACCGGCATCTTCGTTATAATCACTGGGGCTGGCACGGATACTAAACGAAGCTAGGATTTTTCTTCGATGGCAAAGAAAATATCAGCAATTTTTGCTTAAAAGAAAATTGCATATTAGCAAAAAACACATTTTCATCACGAAAATTCTTTACATGTTATGCTTTAAAATCTTTAAAAAAAATGTTGTCAAAGAAAATTTAGAAAAATACAGTCAAGTCTAAAACATTAAGCTGTGTTTTTTATTATATAAAGACGAAAACATTAAGGAATTTATAAATATTAACGCTGTTTGTAACGTAAATTACTTGGAAGAAATCGTTTCCGTAATCGGACTTAGAAAGATAACTGGGTTTTGGACATTTTATTTGCAGCTTTTAAGAAATTTGATTTTCTGCTCCGTTCTCTTCTCTAGCGAGGTTATATCACAATAAAATCAGTCGATATTACCAATAAGTCATTAACGGTCATCGACAGAATCCATTCTATATATAATATTTAAAATTTATTTAGCACAGAAAGATTACAGGTTACCGTTATTTTTTTACTATCCAACAATACAAACCGCTATTTTGATGCTACGAAGCCAAGTAGAAATTGCATGTTAATGTAAGTCATCGTAAAAATCCCCATCACCTATCGTTACCAACAGAGACCTTAAACACCGATAATGAAAGACGCCACAAATAAATAGTTGCTAGTATAAATTGCTGATAGCATACAATTAATTACTCCTTCAATTGGGTGGTATTAAAACATCATCAGTCTAAAATAATGTAATAGAATTCCAAGTTTGTTTAGTAAACACGAAATCAATTTGTCTCCACGTGCTGAAGGAAATTCGGTAAATAATTTGAAAGTAACCGTTGACAATTCCAGTAATTTTATTTCAAGTTTAACTGGAAATTTAATTTTCGTTTCAGTCATTTCAGAGGTCAAGTATAGATAAGTTGAGTTAATAGATTATACAATATATTAAAATTATGTCACTTTGTTTATATAGTTAAGAAGTTGTTTTATATAAAAGTTTTCTTAATGTTTTAAAAAGGAAGGATATTATGTCATAACCAACAGATATTTTAATTAAAGTACTTAACTAATGATAAGTTTAGAATATAAGTCATAATATTTTTCAGTATTCGAAATTAAAGCTAAATTTAGTTTTATAAGGATAAGTTTAAAATAACTTGAGAACAAAAATGTAATGGTGACACGTGGTCATAGAAATTGTTTGATATTTTAGTGATAAGTTAGAAAAATGTGTAGGAAAAGACCGTGAACTGAAATAAGATAAGCGTTTAAGAATTAACAGCGAATAAAACATAGTTCTGAACAACAAATTATTGACGTGAAATTGTAAAACGTATAACGTAATTAGTTAAAATCTGAAAATGTACACACCGGGAATATTTTAAAATATCTATGACTTTAAAATTGTTTTTTATATCTCAACTCAAGAAAAATTCATGAAAAAAGCACAAAATTTTAAATTGGCTACTTATTATTCTTAGTGCAGGAGCGAGCGACATGAAATTTCCATGAACACAAAGCAACGATATTCCATATAATATTTTGTCGGGGCAAAGCTTTTGCATAGAAGTCTGAGAAGATTGACTCGGACGAACAAACAACTAGAGTACATTCAAGGATTTTTTTAGAACAGCGGAAATCATTCAAACCAACAAGGTTTTCATATTTTTCGCAAAGATACAGAAAACTGTAGCGAATTGTTAATAAACTTCTTCAAAAAGTCCTAAAATACACCTTTTGGTTTACTCGATTTTCAGAGACAGTTATTAAAGTTTAATCTTTTGAATTATCTTGAGAAATACCTTTAAACCCATAAAATTATTTATCTTATATAATCTCTATGTGAAAGTATATTCGGTTTCTTTTGAGTACATAATCGTGCACATTTACTCGCCATGTGCTGAATGAGTATGTTCTAACAAGAAGATTTTCCTTTTACCTCGAGATCTAATTTTTCCGTTCATCTGATGGAAGGCGCAGCTGACATAAACTGAACGGTTCGTTAGACTCGCTGCAAATCGGATTTCTTCTGTTCAAATTAGCTGGGCTTTTAGTCATTAACGCTTATTGTTTCTTGTTCCATGTAATACAATTTTTTTCATAACGTATTAGACAGTGCGTATTATTATTTTAGTATTCTAATTTAATGATAACAAATTCACATATACCTTTGATATACGCATATATTATAAATAAGGAAAAACAATTATTGATTCATTTTCCATTGTGAAATCCATTAAGTTTATTCATGAAACTAAACGCTGTTTATACGATTACTATAGAAGCTGGTAAGTAATAGGATTTCAAATCATGATTGATTAAATCCCGAGATGATATCTTTGAAAGGGACTGCTATTAACACTTTGATATAAGGAATAGTAAATTTATATAATAGTGTTCTAAGACAAATTAAAGTGTCAAAAATATTAATAATTTTATACTAAGCTGTACAAGTTTTCTATTCATAAAGTTTATATTTAATGTAACAAGGACTGAATCGTTACTTCACTTAGTTCTGTTACGCTTCGTAAATGGAATAATTATTGTTGTTTTAATGTCGCTCACTCGAACAATTCAAACTTCGCCCTAGATGCCCCGTCTTTCAAAAATACTTGATAAGTTTGAGTAAAATGGAACGCTGAAAGAAATATTAATTTACACAAGTTTTCATACAATATATTTTTCTATTTCAAACATTCTTTTGATGTTTTATGATTATAGTCTCAGATTAAAATAAATTTTTTGTAGGCGTCTTTTAATTATTAGGAATTTGGACTGTGGGAGAAAATCTTTGAACAAAGGCAATTTACTTTACTTCTTGCCAAGAGTTAGAACATACGAGACGCGACATCACTGACAGGATCTAGACACAGACAAATGTTCTTGATGACTTCCACTAACTTATTTAAGATTAATAGAACCTTCGAAATATATCAAATAAACACGACAAATATTTTGTATTCCTAGAAAACGCACACAAATGTTCAGAAATAACGGACTTTTAATTAATTATAAAAAATATGTCTTTCAAATAGAATGTCAAATACATAAGAGGAGAATTTTATATTAAAGGAAAATATGAAGCAACATTTTATATACTTTTTCACAATTTGACATTAATTTTAACGTTCCGTAAAAGTCATTAATTAAGTATTTTCTCTAAGTAATTACACTTTGTTACTACAATCTTAATGAAGGCAAATAATATTTTTGTTTTGTTTTTATAAAAGTTTTTCCTTTAAGACATGTTTCATTCATCTTATTTGTGTAAAAGTAAGCAGAAATTTTAATCTTCTTTTCCTACAAATATTATAAGGAGAATAATACCGTCTAACTATTGTTTAAGTTTTCTGTATTGTTAAGAGAGTCATGACATAAGAAGCACAAGTTACGAAAAAATCTATCGTCGCTAAGTTATAAGACAGGAAGCACTTTAACGGCGCTTGCTTCTTATAAGTTGTCTAGAAAAGTTACGGATGTTGTGAACCGTATCTGAATGATACGTGATTCGCGTTCTTTGAAGTGAAAAGTTACATATATAGTATGTATCTATATGTAATATATTTCCCCAATCATATCCCTAAAATGTATGAAACTTATCCATAGGGGTTTCAAAATGGAATATTTCTCTCTAGCTAAGCTTATAAAGGGGAGAACTGGCGTTTTTCAACTTCTAGTTAAGTATGTATGCACGTATATGACAAATTAGTCGAAAGTGGCCCTGGTCAAAAAGTATCACTGTTTGAAAAGGACAAAAAATCGAAATTGCTTGGTCGTAAATACTGGTGTGAGGTCTTTTTTTTCTTTCAAAATAATGAATACGATATGAAAGTAATAGACTGTTAAAGTACATAACTTATAATGCTTATAAAGTAACAAAGACTTATAGTAATAACAAACTTTAAGACAAAAAAAGTATTTATTTTTTTATAATACTAAAAAGATATAATTTCAAAATTTTGTTATTAAATATAACTGAACATAGATTCCTTATATTTGTCTTCACCGTATATACACTATTATGCAAATATATTTTAAATTATACAAGCAGCTGGTAAAATTAAATATTGTGACTTCAAAAATTTAGCATTAAAACAAAAACGGAATGAAACCTCATTTCTAATTTAGATTTTTTTATGCAGCCATTTTTATACCTGTAATTATTTATTTAACATTTTAGTAATTTTTAAGGAAAATACTGGCATAAAAATAGTTTTTTTTTCTCTAGAAAAAAAGTTTAAATTATAAATTAATTAACGAAGAAATTCAGGCGGCCGCTTTATAAACTTTGATGCGAGAGAAATTAAATTCTAAACGGATAACCTTGTTTTTAAGTACATACATATCATATTCGGTTGTACTCACCTGGACGCATGTTATACTCGGATGTACACACATACTGTCATGCATTTTCGATTGTATTATATTCAGAAACTTTTTAATGTTAGTGAAAGAAATTTATACTCATAATACAAATAGAGAACAATTTTAAATGTTTACTTGTAAAATAAATATTGTTTCACTTTTTTGGTAATATTTCGTAGAAAGTTGATGATTTTAAAGAAAAAGATATTTTGGACAGAAGCTTACAAAATTTACTTGTAAACCAAAGGTTTTTACCTGTTACTTGTTCAGATACGTAGCCTGATTTAGATATCATTTATAAAGAACCAATAATTTTAAAGAAACTTTTAAGTATATTTCCATTAATTACTTGTATTATTGGGTGTTAAGAATGAATTGCAATCTTTACTAAGGTCACTAATTAAAATGATAACTTTGACATGACAGAAAATATCTATCAAGTTATAAGCTGTTGATAAAAATTGTAAGTACAGCTTACCTGTGATCATTTGACTGGCGGTTGTGAGTAGTTTGACGTCATTGTTAGCATCTTGAGTTTCGAGTCGAACTGTCACGTTGAGCGGATCTAATAAGTCATCTCCTACTCTTCCATGCAGAGTAACAAGAACGGCTGTCGTCTTACCCGGGACAGCAACCTCTGGGGCCACAACAGAGAATCCTCTGCAAAAAGAAATGTTAAATTTAGACTTACTCAAATCTATAACTTTATTTAGTTAAAGGGACATGTTTGACGACATCCCACATGTTGTTTCATACATTCAAAACACACACAAAAAAGGGAATTTATATAAATCTTCCACTGGAGTTGCCAACAAAGTGAACACGAAAAATCATACACTTGACTCGAATATTGAAAAATCCACTTCAAGCAACTGCAATGCGACAAATCGTATGGACACGTTCAAATTATTGTATTTTCCTTGTGCGAATGGAATACAAGATTTGTTTGATGTTACTCTTACATTTATCATACCTTTATAAAAATATGGTTAATCTATTTATACCAAAACAAATTGAACCACGAGCTACAAAGTTTATATATATCGAATGACAAAAAAGCAATCGATAAAATAAAATTTTGATTCATGTATTTTTTTTTAATCATTCTAGCAGTAAAGTCAATACTCTTCAACACTTTTTATGTCATAATAAATCCTGGTTCCTAGTGAAAAATCAAAATGCAACGTTTTAAGCCCTTTAAAACTCTATTTCTAAGATTAACTCTAGAATTGTTTATTTGTCACGTTAAATGAATATCCGATGGACAAGTCTTTGTTATGTCATAGATTGTAATAATTTATTTATAAATTCATAGAGGAAATATCCTGAACGTTTTAATTCAATTGAATGGTTATTGTACCTGTTAACTCAACTCAATAACAATGTGATGAAAGATTTTACTACACAATAAACAAAGTATAATTTTGATAAAATATGTAGGTACGTAATTTTTTTTTTGGGTTTATAATCAGATTTGTTGTAGTATTCCTGGGGTTCGGAGAGGAGGAGCCATTGCTCCGACTCCCCTTAGTTATCTAGCAGGTACGTACATAAATAAATAATTTGAAAACTACATATTGATAAACTTTTTATTTTAAAATAAATGAAACTAACTTATTCAAACAGATTCCAACGATATTTGCTCAGATTTTTTAACAACTGCCAAAGAACTAGTGACCTCAAACCCACTGATGGTAGGTCTGATTACCATCAAGCTGTAGTATTCTAAATAAGATATCTTAATAGTTAGATAATGTCTTATGTGTTTTGTAAATTTTGTCATAATAATAAAAATTAATGACATTTTGGTTTAAAAAATATTTGTTTCCATCAAAAAAGCTACAATTACTCAAATCAATACAACAACATGAAATCAGTTTGTCACGTCTGGCCCGATAATTAGACTTGAACAAGAAATTATACTTAATTAGATAGTAAAAATTACTCAAAATTTACATCAACATAAAACACATATGCTTTCAAAAAGAGAACGGTTCTATTTATTTTGAAATTAAAATCTTTTATTCTGAAAAAAGGAGAGGTATTTATGTTATCCTTTAAACATTCGTAGAAAAACAACATTTATTATAGAAAACGAATGTCCCTATTACGTCTTTATTTGATATGGGTAGCAGTTCAAGAACGCATTCATAGGGGGATTTGTCTCTGAACATTTTACTCTCAAGCCTTTTTTAATATAAGAAAATAACATATAAAAGTAATGCTAACCAAATGAAATAGAGCTTCAAGAATAAATACTATCTAATAATAGTTTAATTTGAAATTAAATATAATAGAGAATAATATCGGGGTTGTATTTTTTTGTTAACTTTTATAGAGGATATAGAAAAGCTATTTAGAGTGTCCCAAGATGATTAATTGCAGCAATTGATTCTCTTGTTCCGGAAATGAGTTTTGTTGGAAACAAAGATACATCTCATTACAAAACGAGTTACGTAAGTTAGTTGAAAACATTTATAAATATATATTAAGTTTCCAAGATCAGCATTTGAGGATTCTAACGACTATTAAAAATATAAGTGTATGTAAATGTGTTTATTGAACGGTCTTATATCGCGCTCAATCTTGGGAACAGTATCCTAGAATTCCGGGTTCAATTTCCGGACTTGACAAATATCTGCATGATAATTTATTCCGTAGAGTGTGACTGTTTGTTGGGTCGAATATATAGCTTAGGGCAAGTGTCAGACGGGTATTTCGTGTAATTTTTTTAAGATCCTTATAATGAGAACTTTATGTACAGGTTAAGAAAAGTTTACAAATTAATCATGAAACTAAGTATTATGAGATCGGTATTGTTTAGTAAGAATTTTTAAATATTATCAGAGGGCTAAAGAAGGCTTTAGCACATATAAAATTAAAACAGAAAATTAAACAAAACTTAATTATAACTCGTGTTACTGTTAATATTTTACAATGAACAAAGTTTCTGCCTTCAGTCTCAATGGAGCACTGCCAAGTTTCATTTACAATCAATATCTCTCTGAGAAAGGATTGTTTCCCTTAGTACTGCTATCTTCCCATGGCTATGATCTTCATTCTTTTGTTACGAGTAAATTTCTATTGAGTTCTAAACTTGTTTTTGACTCCGGATTCGTTTGCTTGAATATAAGATAAAAGAAGAAACTTCATAAAGATTATTGTAAAATATATTTTTACTAATAATAAAAAGCCAATTATAGAACTATCACGAAATTTTAATAAAATTGATACATATTATAATCTTTTTTTTCTAGAAAAATCTGCAACAACCCTGTCCTGAAAGTAGCGTTAGTTTTACCAAAAAAAGTAAAACATAAGTATTGTATATAGTTTAATACATGTAAATACACAAAACAGACATAATTTATATACAAAACATACACAATTTTTTTTACAATTGCCACTATAAGCAGATTTTTTATAAAGTACATTTCACAAGATAAAAACACAAATCAAGAGAGATTATGAAACTATTTGAAGATATAAAAAACTACAATGGGAAAATGCTTCAATATTCGTGATAAGAACACTTGTTTCGCTGACAAGACAACAGCCTTCTTTAGACACAAAATAAATAACATCAAGGGGTGCTTACTTCGCCTGATCCTTGCGTAAATTAAAAGGAGGAAGTTCTTAAAATGCAGCCTGACATAAATTTTTTTTGGTATCATGTAATATAAATGTATCTTACCTTAAAATTAGGCCTTGCGAAAAGATCTTTTACGTTGTAACATCTCGTAAAACCTATTTATATGAATTTTACAACTTCTTTATTATAAAAGCAATGAATTGATTCATGGAAATTATTATTATTTTGTAGGTTTTCTATTGTTATTCGAAAAAATAGAACAGATAAGTACAACTTTATGATGTGTCTATTTAATAATATAAGAAGAGTCTTATTTTAATAGATACTTTATTTCAGAAGTTGTGGAAGTATTAAGCTGAATTTATTATCAAATTTGGGAGTCCATAACACTTTAGAACTACGAGAATTAAAGTTTTAAGACGAGACGACCTTAGGATTAAGCTGTTTATATGTTTGGAGCTTGCAAGGTAGTTTAAGCCTGCAAGAGACTTTCTGATGACATATGACCAGACACAATTTCATGTAACAATTCCAAGTAAATTTAAAATTAAGGAAACGGTAGTTTGACGTTACGTTATAAAAGATTTATTATTTTGTTTTTGAGTGTTATTTGTAGTAAACGTAAACTTACCCAGAAATATATATACAATTTCGGTGAGCGAACATATCCTTTAATCGTGACCTAAGTTACAAAACAGTTTTCTTTATATTTGAGTAACATTTTTTAATCATATAAGTTGACAAATAATATCAATATCTAACAAGGTTTTCATTTATAAAGTTTATTTTTTTAATTTTAAAACGCATTTTTATAGAAAATGATATAGTTGGAAGTCCTTGCAGCACATTCGTTAAGTTTAAAAATAATATACGAATGTACGAACACATACAAATATACATATTAATATATTGAATTTTTTATTTGAAAAGGACACAAAAATATTTTGTGCAGAGAAAATGTAATTTTAACATTATTATTTCATGAACAGGATCCTTAAATAATTTTAATAATAATTTAAAAGACAATCTCCGGCAATCTTAGATTCCGCATTACCTTAATTATTTCCTGTCCGGGCCGCTTTTAAGAAAATGAACTGGCCTAACATAATTCCGTTGAAAGAAGATTCAAAATAAAAATATATTCTATAATAAATGAACGTTAGAAAGTAAACAAGAGAAATGTCTCTTGTTTTCGTTATTGACGTTACTTTGCTTTTTCTTTGCGTCTTCTAAAAACCCTCTAGGCTGTGTATAGAATCTGACACAACGAATGAATGCCAGCCTCCGGCTCATTACGTCTTAATAAATAATTCATGAAACATCTTCCTACCCTGAACCAAGTGACCCGGAGATACGGACTTTATCGACTCGACTTCGACGTCATATCTTACTTTTCCGGAACATGTAAATAGATTCTTATGCGCAAGCCGAAACTGTGACACGTTTCTGGTTTGAATGGAATTAAAGATGAAATTTATGTAGGCTTTGTTTGTGAATTCGTCATGACAACTTTCTTTGTTGAATACCTATTTCAATTGGTTTTGTATGTACTCTTGTTTTGATCACTGAAAAGTATGAATATTTATTTGGACAACATTAAGCCTTTGTTGACCTCGTGTTGTTTGTTTTATATGTACTACAACCTCAACAGTTTCAATTATTTTCAAATAAAACTTTAAAAACTTAAAGGTGTTTGATGTCATATATTCACAATCAATCAGAAGTTTGTTTTCTGTTACTTTGTATGCTGTTTATACACAAAGTATTTTTATTAAAGTAATTATGGTATAAGATCGAAATACAAATTTTTAGTACCATAGATATTCATAACAGAATTGAAAACTCTCCAAAACTGCTTCAATGCCTCTACAAGACAAAAATGTAGTCTGATCTTTAAATAAAAATGTATGATTTATTCTTAAGCAAAATGCGTTACATAAAATATTTTTCTATAAAACTTCTGTTTGTAATTTTTTTTCAAGACATTACATTATAACAAACGTTATACATTTTAGCTCAGATTTACAAACAATGTTTTTTTACCAAAAACACATATGCAATACTAGGAAAATCGATATATACTTAATTTTATTCTATATACGCACAAAATATATTTAGATACATTGATTTTTCACCAGAAGGAACTAATACAATATACGAAATATATTTGTTTAGTACGAAACTCTGAGGATAAGTATTTTGGTCATCAAAATGTCCAATATTGCAGAAGATGACCTATATCCCACAGCGTTATGTACTTCACACACTTAAGCCACCGAGAGCCGAGAAGTGTATCGTGACGTGACTTCATTTAGTTCAATAATGGCCGCTCCTTTGTAACCCACATGTTGACAAAAGAGTACACGGCCACGATTATGTACATAAAATATATAAAAATACATTATTATTTGTTATTTTTGCTAAAACTCAAACTATTTGATATATTGATATTGATTAGATCTCAGATTTTCGCGAGACATTTAAATGAAACTAAAATATTTCGGATTTACTAAGCGAT
>DVQP01002786.1:0-11859 GCA_018231745.1 Danaus eresimus
GAATCGTAACTAAAACGTTAATTTATTATCACGCATAAAGATGAGACCGCAACAATGTTGGACGTACAAGAAATTTATTCAGAATATCTCGCAAGTTCGCGGACATAACTCACTTTCAAACCGAACGACAATGTTATCAATAAGTAATATTTTAGCGAGATTACAGAGTGTTAGGTAACATGTCGCGACTCCGGCAACTATGTATGTAGGATGATGTCACACACACTGGGACAGACAACATTCGTATTGATAGTACGATATCCTGCAATTTATACAAATTGTACAAAAAATATAAAATTATACAATACTAACACAATTTAGGAACGTAAAGTGATCAGAAAGATTTATAAAACAGACATCATATACATCTAAAACGATATCTGTTTAAGATGCAGATTCTCATTATGTCATTATTCTCTCTATAACCTTCGACCCTTACAACACTCAAACGCTTTCATAACAATCCAGTCGATGAGGAAAAATCTTTAAATCATACATATTGGGGTCACGCGAAAATTTCGTGATGTGACACAAAGAGATAACACGAGAAATATGAAGCAATTTGCATCAGATTAACCGTTGACTTGTTGGCAAATTACTTAAAACCGAGTAATACAACGTATTGACATGTTTATGTGACACGGGGACGTTAAACGGTCTTTAAATGTGTGTTTTGTGTAACAGCTAATTTAAATAGCTCTATAGAATGAAACGTTATATAAATATGAAAGTTCGAATGTCACTTACAAAACCGCATGTGCGGGAATTAACCTCCGATAGATCGAATTAAAGTGAACATTAAATTAGAGTAATTCAATAATTTTCGGCATATTAAAAGCAAACGAGCCGATCGACTGTAAACACTCAATGTGAAAACGAGAGCGGAACAGCACAGCGTTCTCATAATTGGTGCGAACATAATCTGACCGCGTATGCAAAGAGAGATACTGGCCTACCTTCACCGAGCAATTACCCTTTCAGTCAGATCAGTCAACTCGCCTGTAAAAAGAATTGTCAGCAGAAAAGCTGAGTTCATTATATTAGACATTTTAGTAGGCAATACTTCAAGGTGCATTTCGAACACAAAATCATTAGATACAATTGATTTCCTCTCAACAAAATAGTATTAAAACCTGGATATAATGTATATGACAAAGAATGTACGGATTCATATATTATTCGGATCTAAATCTAAATGGATATACGATTATCATACGAGACGCCGACATAGGCCGTAAAAGCAATCAAGTGTACAACTTTATTAGTCACATGCAATGAATAAATTACTAATCGGTGCTAACACCGTCCCGAGACGAGCAGGCTGTTACTTCACATTCGTACATTAATAACGAACATTATTACATATTTTAATAACATGGACGTTATCCAGAAGTAATTGTTGTAAACGTACGTCTCAGTTTAATGTTCTAACAGCTAATAATAGGCTGAGTACAGACAGGTGTATTGGTTGCTATTGTGAAACAATGAAGGATAATACTGGGGAACTATTGTTTTATTGTTACACTAGATACGACCTGTTGGTTGGGTGTTCCGTCCAAGGATCGTTTGGAAATGAACACTATCAAATACAATGATTGTGTACTATGACTTAAAATTCAACATTTATTATTTAAATTACATTTCACTTTATACTTTGTTGAAAAATTTGAAACAACTACTACGTCAAACTATTTTAGAATCAAAGAAATAATTATATTCTATTTGAGCTGAGAGCGAATTGTGAAATATAATTAGAATTATTAGTTGTAAAATATAATAGTTTTGCTGCAATCACATTCAAGTTGTGTCAGTCACTCGGCAATAAGAAGCGGAGATTACGTAAATAAGTTGGGAGGTAACGGTAACATCAGAATTAGTAAGTAAAAGCTTAGGATTCACATTTCAGATTGGTTTATAACCTTGTGAGAATTAAGCCTAATATAAACTGATAGAATTCCATTAAATCAATATTTTCAAAACAATTATACTACGATAATCATTTTTATAACGTATGACATGATATTATTTTAAATGAAATCAGATTAAACTTTACACAAAAATGTGTGGTACATTACTGATTTGCAATTTTTTAATATTATAAATAAAATACGTTACACTATTTTATTTTTGTTCAATATTTATTAAATATATAATAATATACTCATCGTATTTGCAACATTATAATCATTTTAAAATCTTCCACAGCACCAAAATTGCTACTTACAGAAGGAAATCAGTTTAAAAATTACAGAGTAATTAAAAATTGTTTTAATATGTACAGTGAAAACGTCTTAATGTATAGATTGAAAACAATCGTCGTTACGAAGTTCGTTGCGTTAGTTTGACGCGACATGCGTACAACACGAGATGAGATAGACTCTGGACGAACGAATCGTAAAGTCATCGATTTATAGACACTTACCACCGCTCAGTCGGACGTGGTGTGTGGTAACTGGTATCTTACCTGCACAGACGAAAAAAAGGGGTTTTATTAACAATGTTCTAAAAAACATACACACTATTTGCCTCGCCTATAAAAACGCAAGGAAGGACTCGTTAGAGTTTTATTTTTCTAGCTTCAATCATGCGTAAAGTAAGTTTATTATGATTAAATAATTTATAGCGTCAACGTAAAAAAGGAAGCTCCGTCTAATAAACATATGATCGATGGTGTTGGAACAGTGAGCGGCTCCAAAAAGGGAGGGAGGGAGATAATGTCAAAATACAAATTATAAGTCTACTAATCTGTTTGTAGGTAAACATAATATCCTTGGGAACATCAAGTATAGAACACTAAATTTTCGAAGAACTGACTGTGTGGTCCCCGTTAAGTCTTCGAGATCGAGCATGCCGACTCAAATTTCAAGTGCAAATTTTTTAAATAATATAACTGTAGGGAATCGTATCGCCGACAAAGGGCAGCCTTGGGTTCATATTCAAAAGGTGTCATTGTATGCAAAATAGATTGGATTTCGACTCGAGAACCTTTAAAATAAATCTCTATAATCGATTGTAGTTAAGAATTAAATTACAGATATCGATAATCCGAACAATCGATGCTCATTCAAATTTAAAATCAGTAAACATTACGCATATAAGCAACAATTGAATTCTGCGATGCTATTAACATATTTTTGAAATGTATATTAAACCCTGCTCCGCTGATGCGGGCTAAATTGAAAAACAACAGGGAGACGGTCGTCACGGGTCGCGTGCGCAGGCGCAGACCATATGGCGGAAACGGTCAACATTCTTAGAGGCGCTATCAACAACGATGACACAGACAGAAATGAAATAAAATACATAAAATACATTACAAGTCATTTGCAACAAGTAAATTAATTATATATACGGTGCAGTAAATAAAGATACGGCGAAACAACCCCATGGCATGGGAGATAATATGATCGCGATTGTTCAAGTTGTAGACATCACTCTACCGCAGCAAAATATCTAAAACCAAGTTCAAGGTTCGTTACACTGCTGATGACGATGTCAGAAGAGAATTGCGGCAACGGTTCCGTGTGCGCGGTGATAATTGGATCGCAGACCTATCAATGACCCATTCAAAGCCCATAATGATTTAGAAGCTGAATGTGGAATGTGAACTACGGATATAATGGATTCGCCATTGACTTAAAAACGTCTGAAAAGTAATTTACTTTAATATAACGCCTTAGTATATAATCAATGTATATAAATTTTGAATGACCTTTTCTTTGTTTTGTTTTATTTAATTTTTAATATTTGAATAAAATCCGAAAACACCATTTTAGGGTTTCCGCGACCGTTGGTCTCAAGGTCGTGTTGTTATGACCTTACTGTGGACCCGAATCAGCAACATTTACGATCAACATGATTTATGAAACCAGATTGCGTTTAGTTTAATTAATTACCAAAAATAGAAATTCAATTTTTATACAAAATATATCTTGCGATACCATACATGGTTCGTTTGTCGTTTGTGACAAATTTCGTATAAATTAATTAAACGAAACGAGAATAATAGTAACATTTAAACATTGACCAAAATCATTATTAATGATGCAGGAATAACATCACCTATAGGAGCTCTTATCATTAATCAGTGGATAAGGATCGTGAGAAACAGAGTAATGATCTTACCAACGGAACGCTAATATGCTTAAAGTCGACTGTGACGCTTATAGGGCATAAACAATGAGTCAACCTCGTCTGAAATCAAAAACACGATTTGCATACACACTCGAATTAGTCATTATGGAAAAAATATTTACTAACAGCAACTCACATATGTAAAATGAATAAATTCGTCGTAATACAATTTACGTTCAATTATCGTTCTTAACAAACTACAACAATAAACATCAGTTATGAACTAACTCGCAGTTGCAGAGTTTAATTAAAACCAGCCGGTCTCCCCTTCGTACGTCAAAGAGTCGCAGTAACTGTTTCCAACGTGTACCACTCGTCGATTCAACAAACCGAAAAACAAAACAAAACAAATTCAAGAGTGGAACTGTTGATTTTATTTCATATTTGACGTTTATAAATTTGAGTTTCGGAATTCGAGAAATAAACTGTCATATACAAAAAATATCATATTTCATATGAACGGCACAACAGAAGTAACAAAATGCTGCACAGAGATAACGATCTATGAAGGGAGTGGGGTCCGAAGGCCGGGGTGTCGGGGCTGGTCACGATTAGAAAGAGAACCTGGACCTAACCAGCCAAGGTTCTCCGTGACTTCGATGTTGGACAAAGGTCGGGGGTTCAGAATCGCTCATTAATTATTTCGAAAGTTTTGACACTTTAACAGCAGCAGTTAAGTAATATAGATCAAGGTATTTTAAAAGACAAATATATTTATACCACATAATATTAATGACTAAATAAAATATTGTACTAATCTTTGTTGTAAAAGATTTTTAAGGAATTTTTATATGAATGTACGTAATTATTCTAAGTAATTATTAATTATTAGGCAGGTTTATAAATATCTTCAGTAGGTTTCGCAATGTCTATTAAGATGGCCGTCGGATTTAATGTTAAAGCAGTGAAGCGTTGAGAAAACCATCAGCTTGAATCCGATCAATTTCTTATGCTCGATATTATATTTTGAGATTTAACATAATCACGACATCGTACCTTAAGAGGAATGAACGCTATAAATATTCACTATAGCCAAATAAAAAAATTGCAAAACTTCCTAGTATTCGTTTATATAAAAATATAAAATCAGATAGGTTCATTAAGCTTTACAATATTTACCAAATCTAATGAACGATCCCGAAATGAAGAAGCAATTAGAATCGAACATAAACTAAATCCTTGAGACTATCATAAAACGACTGCTGGCGTCATGGAAACCAGGCTATGACGTCACAGTACTCCCAGAACCTTAATGACAAAGGCATCGCTATCATAATGAACATCGCCATTGACTAACAGCTCACTCATACAGACTATAATGACGACCAACATTAAATAATAATTGTAGAAGCATCATATTATTCTGCACACCCATACATACAAAGAGAAAATTTTACATAATGCTATAGGCATGGATTATTTTGATGCAAAAAATATTTTGATGTATCAATGGTATAATTGTTTTTACAGAATGTAACGCCATACAGAAGGAAAAGTAAATATTTAGTCACTTCGTTACATAAATCTTATATGTTAAGTATTGTTTTAAAAGCGAGAGACTAGAAAATTAAAAAACTTCTCTTATCTGTTCCATCTAAAGGTTAAGATATTTTTTTATCGAACTTTAATTATAATTGTAATTTTTAAGGTAAATGAATAATAATGGGATCGATCGGTTGACGGTAGAAGTAGAAAACTCGAATCTTTGTTGTATCAATGAATATTTTATTTTGCGTATATATATTCTTTTAATTTCAATTCACTTTACCATATGAAACAATTGTATCGACAGCTGTAATAAAAATTATACACAAATATCTAATTAGGTACATTAGTTAACAATCTGGTAACAACATAACAGGAACTGGGTTTTCGCGAACTGACTATTAAAGAAGCCACATGTAAAATGATATATTTTTTTGTACCTTTCCGCTGTACCATTGTTGTCATAGAGTCAAATACCGATATGAGTACATAAAAATTTCACACCTAAAAAATAAAATCATACCTTCAGTATTTATATATAGGGTTTAAAATTAAATACACTGAACCACAAACGTGGTTACTCACTTACTAAACGTACATGACCACGTCCATACTTTAAACGCAGTGCGCGAGCGCATGCAATCTGGAGCGTGCGAACTATGAACGCAGCTGTGTATGGTTACCTTTCATGGACCTCCTAATTGCTATTCGCTGTGCGGGACTATTTCGAAATGGGAATTTCGACCCGTACCGATGAATCTCCCACAATAGAGAATTGACCAAAAAGCAAATATTAATAACGTTAACACCAAATAAAACGATAAAACAAATTCGATTAGTATTAGAATGAGAATACTTAGCGACATCCAAGCATAATTGTATTTGTAAACAATTAAACAAGAGACCGGAAAATGTAAATTTATGTACGTCTAATGATCACCCAAAAAAGTACAATGGATCATGTAACATTAATGTTCCAATCAAGACTCGCTTTGTGAACAAGGAAGCATTCAAGATGTTATTAGCGACTATTAAGAAGCCCGCTAATTGCGGCAACGTGGTACGTCCAAGGTCGCACCAAATTCGGTTTCATCATCATGAGTATATACAAATTTTTCGGCTTTGTAAGTTATTGTGTGTAAGGGATATTTCGATCTCTTAAATCCAGATGCTACCGTTTTAAAGGGCCAGTTAAATCTGTAAATGTCTTCCTGCGATTTCACTAAGCTTAAAGGTAAAACCGATGTGCAATATGCACTAACGCAATAAGCAGGCAATAGGAAAATGCTTTGCGTTACGTTTACACCTCAGATGACATTTCGCGGACCAGGGTCGTGACTTCAAAATGACAAGTCGTGGCATTCTCAGAGCATTTTTAAACTTCGTAACAGAAGTCGTGATCCTCGGTGATTGTTATGTGCTATAGTTTATTTACGGAATTTCTTTAATGAAATCGTATGTTCAAATGCAAGAATGACCCTTAAATTGAAGAGAACTTATTTTTAATTTGGTATAAAATTTGTTCTGTAAATTAAGAAAAAAAAAAACAAAAATAACAAGCTCATAGCAGCCAAGTACAAGCGGCAGAAACTTAATGGAATCTATAAGATGCGCCATAGCTGTCGGGATCCTTTTTAATCCGGTTGTCTTCATAAAATCGCCAACCAAGATACGAGTATTTTTAGCTCGCCAAACTGTTACAATAGCTGATTCCACAACATACTACAAAACACAACAGATCAGTTATACTAATAGATCCGGTGACCGTTTAACAACAAAAGGCAAACATCACTAATTGTCCATCTATGAAACTACGCACCGCCGTTTAGACATATTTGCTCTTTGGAGAGATTGTTAATTGTTGTACTAAATTAAGTAAGTAAGTTTCAGGGTTAAGAAATTCACCTCCATGAATATTTTAATTTAGCAGGAGTCCATGTCGCTAGCACACAACAAAGAGGCGTGAGGTGGACCAGCCTGCACAATACACCGTAACAATAACATGGCGCCGCTGCTGTCCAGATTTATTGCTGTGTCGACCATTGTTGCAAGAGAGAAGCATGACCACTTCATTTGTTCTACATAACTTTATAAAATGGAAGGCATTTAATCATACACGTTTTGTCTCAGCGGCTATATAATCTAATTAGTTCAATGATCTCATTTATTATAGATAAAATTTATTGTAGATAAAAAAAAAATCAAGCAAAATTAATTTAAAAAATTACTGAGAAAATAATTCCAAGCGTGAAACCGAATTGAAATATTTTATGCCACAGTAAACCGTAGACAGGTCACTTACATATTTCACATATGTACCAGTAGACCCTTAACCATTTGGTTTAAGCGAACCCTTTTTATGGTGGTTGCACAATACTAACGATGCCTAAATTATAAACATAAATAAATATGTAGTCTTACAATATTATAGTAGGTACATAATTCCACATTAAAAATATGTTACATTTTGTAAAACCAGTTTAACTGGTCGTAATATCGTCTAGAACAATAAAGTATCCCATTAGCTATGAGATGATCATAAAAATTCACAACAGTTTTGACAGGCCGCATGTCATTTCATTGTAAACACGCGAGCTCGCTATAAACTCTCATTCAAGAACCCACTTACAAGTAAATTATAACAACAAAAAAAACACAGACTTGTCGTGATTAAAAGGACGTGGGCGAAACAAACGGGTAATGAGAGCCTAATTGCGAATAAACGACCTATTCAAGCATTCTGCAATAGCAAAAAACTAATAATACATTTAAACGTATGAAACTGTGAATGGACGAAGGGATTCGAAAAAAAGCGACAATGTACAGAGATGGGCACTAAATTTGCCCACAGCTTTATTTGACGAGATTCTATATCAATTTCCCATTTGAGGAGGTAGGAGAATGTGGAATTTTGCTTTAAACGTAATTGCTGTAAATTGCCTTCTGGTGGATAAAAATAGCCGACTAGCTTTTATGTAACTTGTCACGGTGAGCCGCCACAAATATTCACAGGAATTGCTGGCTGTGTATAATATGTTTGATGGTCCATAAGTCATAAAGAGAATCTTGAGCGGTACTATGATAGGGAATGTTTCTGTTAATATTCCTCTGATTGATTGAAATGTTTTTGATTACAACTTGATTATAATTGGATGATATTGACCAGACTGAGCTTTAGAAATACCTGAGCAGTATTCTCTTTTATTGGTACAAAAACTTTTTATTACTTTCAAAAGGCTTCAACTTCTGTACCGCAGAAGTAAAATTTGTCTGAATTATTAAACAAGATCTGGCACAGGTATATATTACAAGTAGTGGTATCGTATATCAGAAGCGAGCCAGCAATCGGAGGCATCAGGTCGTCGACCGATATGGTAGTCGGTTGTGATAGAGCATGCGCGGATAACGCACTATTGTGCTTTCATTGATAAGCCATTGAGGCCAAGCCGAGCCTTGGTGGTCCTTAAAGGTATTATGTGTTTAATTAGTTTAAGATAGTAGCATCATTCACGTTACGATTCTCAACAAAATATGAATGCAATTATAAAATTTCTTATGAATAATTTGTTAAACTTTATAGTTTTTTAACATCGTACTTTATTTATAAAACAGGCGATTGCTTTACATACGCATGTAATTTACTAGGAACATTTTAATCAAAATGTTCACGTTCCCTCTAAACACACACACTCTAAGGCCAGGTGCATGAAGGGGGAAGTGCATACCGATGCACTATGCACTTAATCGCAATGTTCATCAGGAGCTTTCATGTCAGGCTTCACTTTGTCTAGTCGAGAGATGAGCCGGAAATTAACACGACTCCAGTCTACGTCAGCTAAGTACTGAAAACCATTAGGAAATTCATTATAATTTTTTATTCGACCATTACGAGTGATATCAAGTCCCGACAGAATTATTAAATATTTGTATCTCGTTTCAAATGACGATGTAAAATCATACAAAGCCGTTCAAAATATTTTAATAGGCTATCATTTGGCGGTGTCGGTGACATTAATCAGCTGATTTATTAAAAAAAAAAGTTCTCTCCATAAACAAGCTGCGAGCCAGCAACATAATAATAAGCAACGCAGTCGTTCAAAAATGTAGTTAATCTACAAAAAACACAGGCGACTTTAATAAATGCCTTCCTCGATTCGTGAGTCGCGTTTGTATACGACAATTAAGCTTGCGAGAGAAGCCATAGGAGCGACGACGTCTGTGACGCCGTAAAGACGACATTACAATTTACACAATGTGTGAGTGTGTGTTTGTTTGTGTACGTAAATATATTTAAGATCCAGGTGCAAAAACCAATCAATAATTTAATATATATTCATATTGGTTATGTCTAGAATTGACAGAAAGGAATAGTATACGTAGTAAGTTCCAGTTCTGGCTAGTTAAGTTAATACTTTGGTTCAATTGAATCCCTCATGTGCTGAGTAAAACATTTAAAACGTCAAAATATAGTTTTGATTGCCGCCGGTGTACCGTATCGGTGTCAGCTGTGAAGTGTGCTGTACAGTTAGGAATCTGATACGACTGTTAGAATGTTGAAAACATCACCTACGCGCCCTACAACGTCTGAGAGCTTTTGGGACGAGACCGGCATAATGGGATTTGTTAACGGCTACCGAGAAACTAACATTTCAAATGCAAACGATTTCGTCTCCAGATAATGACTGGTTGCACTAAATCTGCTGTCATCCTTACTAAATTTCACTTGATACTTCTCAAAACTATCCATTTAGTAAAATGTTTAAACTATTGCGTTTGAATGATAAATTAATATTAAATCAATGTATCCAAAATGAATAATTGATAAAAACATATATTTTTAGGGTTCCTTAGAAGGGTCAAATTCTAGTTTTACTATTTAATATCACATACAACACAATCGCAGAAACTAAAAATCTGAATTGTTGACTTTAATACGCGAGGTGGTGGTGAACTGATTCCTGTCAAAAACTATTGAAATTATAAACGGCACAGAAACGGCACCTCACGTGCAGCTGATTGCGACAGTAGCTAATGATATGCCGACGCCTACTCAGACTGAGATCGATTTATGGTGTACGTGTCTGAGAAACGAGGAAATGAAGGTGTTGTGACTTCGAATCAATACTGCTAATAATTGCTCAATGTGATTTATGAGGTCCGTTCGCCGACGGTTTAACAGGCCAATATTAAGGTGACCATGAACGTTACAGTTTAGTTTGTAGGAATTGAGACAAGAAAGTAATAAATTTTATCTCCCGTTGCTTTAAAATGTTAAATTGAAATAGAAATGTAAATATTCAATTCTTGAATTCTTTTAATCTTGAACCGTTATCTCAACAAAAGATATTCGGAAAACAATAGAATGACAACTTGGGATCCGTTAGTTTTAAGGCATCTGTACACACGACAAACGAAAACAGTTCTCGCAAATATTTGGCTCAGCAATAAAGCTACGAACTTGAAATAAAACAAATAAACAAGAGCAGCTGATACGTTTAATTTGGTCCCACGTCGGGCGCCATTAAGTCGCCGCGGATTATACAAGTCACGTGTGCGACACGCACATATTGGCTAGTATGTTTATTTAGTGAATATTTTGTAATTCAAAGCGAACTATCCGCAGGTCCCCCGTGAGGACGTACGTCGAGAACGTGCTCGACACGCGCCACAACAATTATACAGAGGCTTGTTTGTGACGAAATATAACCACGGATCACCCTAATGAAGACGCATTATGTGAACGCGAAAACCTTTTAACACCGAATATTTCAACAAGCTGTGATGCTTTTAGTGTTATAACGCTGTCGAAATATAACATTTACTGTATAAAGTCTATTTATTGATAGTTACCAACTAAATTAACACGAACAAGACATCGGACACGTCCCTAGATACGTCATATTTATAGTTGCCACATATAAAATGCATTAGTGTTACTTACGGATGAGTGGAATATTTAAAATATGCTAGAGATGAAATTAATATCATAGCTGTAAATTCGACTTTTAGGGAATTATAATAGGGTACAATTTTCTATAAATGTATGGCGAGTTGTTATTCGATATCGTCGCACGTGGCCCATTAACGTAAAGATTTGATCTCGTATGCACTTTTAATGCAATGCAATAATAATAGACAAGTTTTAACTTTTATCTAATACAAGGAATGTGTATTTACATGTTTAATTTTATTCAACTATTTTTTATGTTCTTGGATACCATGGAAAGCGGAAACAGAATG
>DVQP01002787.1:0-11858 GCA_018231745.1 Danaus eresimus
TCGTTGCATTTAAACAGCCAGCGCAAGTTTTTGTTGACATTGCTTAAGCGTTCAAGTGCAATAGAACTAAAAGATAAATATGCCGCTAAAAGCAGCTTCTGCTTATAATACAGCGAACAACGTTTAACAGTCGTGAGCATATGAAAGCGATACTTGCGCTAGTTAGTTGAAGCGGCACGACACGAACGCACTGATAACAAACCGCTGCACTTAGTTTCTTTGTTCACATCAATTTATTATTTTAAACATTGTTACTTATATTTATTTAAACTGTTTTAAAAGATTGTGTATTATTTAACTGTGTTTAATCAACTAAAGTTTACTAAAATATTGATACAAATTGTACTATAACTGTTAAATTCGAAATTTTAAAAGATATACACTAGAGAACACTTGTTGCTTAGTCAACGTAGGGTCGACATTGGTTTAGTTACATTTTGTTGCTAGTTAAAAAAAATTGTCGTATCACAGTTTTATTACAGCCTGTATAGCAAACTTACTTTCAGTCACCTTGAAACATATATTTGATTTTGCTTTTATGTCTGTTCACAAGCTATTTAAAACACTTCATTCTACCAACCATTCCTTTAGCAACAGATGTCGCCAAATTTCCTTTGAGTGCTTTGTGTGAAGACTCATAGTTTGTTAAAGGTGCTGTTTAGCGATCCGCAAACAATTGATTGATGTTGACTCACAACAGTCACTGGCGTGGAAGTGCCGGAGGCGTTTATTAGATCCGATTGCGTGCTTTAGATTAAAGCTTTGATGACTCTATTATCACTAAAAAACCCTGATGTTACCAATTTATTAGATGTTTTGTAAATACAATTAAAAATAATATAGACAAAAGCATAATTATTTTCATGGTTTTCCCGAGAAAACTTTGAATAAAATTATGTTTAACGATCTTAGTTTTGCTCAAATCTGTGATACATATAAGCAAAGCTTCGAATTTTTTCCAATAACTTTTTTTTTCAAATATTATGGTACTTTGGTTCCTTTAGTCCTTATAATGATAAAATTTTGTTTAAGAGTACATACTTTGTTGTTAATGTATAAAAATAGATTATTTTCTTTTTCTTGCTAATGTCTAGCCTTGGTCTAATTAATAACATCATCAAGCAGAAACAAGCTAAAGTTCCTCGGTAAGTTTTTATCCATTTTTAGTTCGGAAGTTTCAAACTAAAACACACCGCTACTTATCTAACGCATTAAAACTTTCAGGCACAAAATAAGAGAAATATAAGTTATAGTTTTTTTAAGGATTACAAATTAAAAAACTATGTCTATTTCATGAAATGCTTTGTGGAATAATTTAAAAAAATGTTTTTAAAATGCAATTAAAATAACTTATATCAGAAAAAATATTATTAAAAACGAGTCATACGTATGAAGACTATAAGTCAAAAATTTAATATTAACTTTGTCTCTTAGTGACCATGATGTAATACTGATTTAGGTCTTTGCCATACTAAGCCTACGGATTACATCGGATTATGTATATGTATCAGCCTTAGTGTATAAATCAAATGTGTACAATAAATTGCCAGGGCGCTTTAATTTATCATACACTAGCTTTTGCATGCGACTGCGTTTGCTTAGACTTAATAATTGATTTCAGAGAAAAAATGAATAAAGGTATAAACACATAACTGATATAGGCTAAAAAGCTATGATTCCAGTGCCAATAAAAAAAAAATAATTTAAAAATAATACAAATAATGCACAATTATATGACACACAATAAATTATGCCAATCTGACACCCCGCAACATTTTTTTAAACCACTGAATATTTTTTGTGTGAATTAGTAAGCAACGTAACTACATTGCAAAATTTTGCAAATATTATATTTGTAGTCAAACATTTTGATTCAGATCCAAATGGAATTGAAATATATACTTCGATTACAATTTATGCTCTCACACTATTTTTATTTTCGTTACTCATCTTTTTTATTTGTTCGTATTTTTTTGAAAGGACGAAACGATAATTATATTATGATACCATTCGGTTGCTGTATGAAGGAAAATAGCTTAATATGTGTTAGTTTACCAACGGATCAGAGTTTAATTTTTTTGGGATAAATAAACTAAAATAAACCCGATTTATTAAGGAAATCATGAACATTTAGATGTGTTGTTCCGCAAATTGTTATTATAAAGCATCATTTATGTATAGTCGTCATTTTTCTAGTGTCTATAGTTACACTAAAATTTTTCCAGTTACTATGTACGACTACAAAACAGTAACTCCCAGTTTCTGCCAGATGTTTGCCGATATAAGTTGCTCCGACCAATTGGGTGTCGGTACAGTGTACGAATACAATAGTTGTTTCAGCTACGAAATTGTTCATCAAAGAAATTCTTTTCATTTTTTATTATTTTACATTTTAGAGAGTATAAAAATTCTCGACTATGTAAAATTAAAAACCGACCCATCTCAATATTCTCATTACGTGGACTTTTGGTTCATATTTATATGACAGCTATAACTCAAAATACATTTACATTTTTCTTTATAAGACTTTGTAATAGATATGTCAAAGTAAATAAATATACATAAGTGAGTCATCCAAAAAACATTTAACATCGGAGGTGTGTTAAGAACTCGCTATATTTACGTACAATGCTTATAATAGTACAAGGAATATATCCTACATATATTATATAACGGATGTTATGTGACAAATTATTTCTTCATTCGACATTTCAAGGAAAGTTTGCTCAGACAGTCTTGATAAATCGAAATAGGAAGTGAGTTTTAGAGTTGCTCGTTCTGTATTGAAAACGATTTGAGGATGAATTTACAAGGAATGGTTTTGTAAAATTTTAGTATGAACAAAAAACATATATGTATATACAACTTTATTTATATTTGAATATATTTGTCTTGGAAATCAATATAGTTAACAACGATACAGGATTCATAACGAATTTATTAGGAGCTTTAATCTAAATAAAGGGATTTTTTTTATGCTAACATAACTTTACTTTAGGTATGAATTAAATTATAAATCTAACATAAATTGATACTGAAAATACATATTTACATATAAATGAAAGTTACATTCCAAATTATCGATTGGAAGATAATTACGGTTAATTGTTATTGGTTAAATTTAAAATTGCGTTAATATGAAACAGGCTGAATTAATGAGCTCATTAAAAATTCATGAAAATATTGTAGGAGTATAGTTTAAAATACATTATCGAAATGTGAGGTATTTAAACAAATTTTATCGCAATATATAATTTATTTAAAATAAATAATTTAACGGTTGCTTGACTATAAATATGAATAAATGAATCGTATATATGAACTGTTTGTATTGTTACCCAACAAATGAAATAGATAATTTATTTTACATATTAAAGTTAATACAATTCAATGTTACAAAAAATTAAATTCAAATAAAATAATAATAGTTTTTTTTAAATAAAGATATTTAAGAAATTAATGTGTCTATACTTTAATCTTCTTTACCTTATTTAATCCTATTATTATACACAATATATATTTGTAGTATGTTTAAATAATTTTATTAAAAATAAAGCTGTTAAATGAAATTCCGGAAGAAACTTTCATTAGCAATGGTGGTGACTGGTCAGGGTGAAGAATGAGCCTTCGGTTAATGACAAGCAATCTTGTAATTAAATCATTGCTGTCTCGTGAAATGTAAGACTCGGGTACGAAGTTTGCTTAGTGTATTGCCTGTTACTCAATAATGTTTATTTAATAATTAGTTTTGGTTTCTCTTCTTAAACTTATATTATTATAAGTAAGTTCGTGTTTATTAAAAAATACAAATAGATGAGATTATTTACTTAGAATACTATCTCCATAATTACTTTGTTTATTAAAATTTTTGTTATTTGTTGTAGTATATTTATATTGTTCAGTGAACTGATTGATTTAAAGGTCGTGTTGGCTTAGATGTCAAAGGTCCGATTTGTGTGCATGATGGCGTTGGTTCGAAACCTGGCAAGTACCTGATTTTTTCAGTCATATGTACTTTCTCAGAGTATTTAGACACCACTGACAGACGGTGAAGGAAAACATCGTGAGGAAACGTGGACTTATAATTTCAAATTATAAGTTTGAAATCACAAACCCGTCTTGAGCAAGCGTGGTGATAAATGCTCAAACCTTCTCTATGTTAGAAGAGGCCTTTACTCAGCAGTGGGCTCTGATAGGCTGATGTTTATTACATTGATGGCTTTTATGGACCTGATCTTTATTAGTTTTGTATTTACTATAAATGTTTTGTGCCATTAAAATAATGTGTAGAAAGTGGTTCTTATATTTTATTTAATATAACAAAATACGATTTAATATTTTTCTACGATTCTTCTGACTACACAAGGTGTTTATAAAAATAATATTTTACATGTTTGATTGAACCGAGATAAGAAATGCTATATTTTGATATTATTTTTTTTCATTCACATTTGACCCAGTCAATGACAATTCATATTTCATGAAAATGAGACACAGCTTGAAGTTCACTCGCATTATATAATTCTAAATCTTATTAAATTATATTTTATCGATAATTATATTATGAAAAGATTTTAGATTGTTTAATTGACGGCAAAATTGAAGTACTTTAAATATGTACTGTTTTATTTTTGTTACAAAATTTTAATATAGTAAATGTTCGAGCAGACGTAAAACTTACAAACAAAGTCAAGAGGAGTAGTTGTGGGTCATATTAAACTTCATTACATGGATTTTTTAAAATATTTTTTATACGTCAACTCTTAAATTATAATTGTACATTGAATATTCTTTGTGAATATATTATTTAAATTTGTATGTACAGTAATCTATTCGGGTTCTCAGAAGAATATCATCCAATATATCTTAGCATTCCCCTGACCAATGTTCACAAAAGCGTCTAAATTGTCACAACGCTAATCCCGACCAACACTCTCGACTACACACCGAAATTGAATAGTCTTCTGGATTTAGGTCATGACGAGCATAAACTTGAATTAGTAAAATAAGACAACGTCTTCTAGATGCTGGCAGATGAGATATTTTGTTGAATTTAATTTATCGTTACGTTATCTATCATCGTAATCATTACTCATTTCAGTAAAAATTTTTAGCAAAACGCAATGTTATTCGTCCGTAGAATAAGAAATGTCTTTTAATGGTACATTGTTTAGAAACTCAATTTACACTCAATTTTATTTATGCAACGACCATACAGTCCGTGTGTTGTCAATTTTTTAGTAATAATAGAATTTTTATAGTATAACAAGATTTACCAAGTAAATTAAAAATACTTGAACATTTGTCTAAAAGCGAATAAACAAACTATTGTTTTTTTTTTAATTTTAAATGGATTTTTACTTTTTACTGATGGAGGTAGTACTGTCGCCAACGGACATCCGCAACATAGTTATGCGTGTGTTGCCACCCATGAACGGGGAAGAGGGGGGAAAAATTTGAGAAGGGGAGGGAAAAGGGAAATGGCATATTGTCTGAAGGCCAGTTACTATGAAAATCAGGTTGGTATTTTATAAAACATTCGTATATTATGTATATCAAAAACATCCCTCCTGCTAACCGTAACTGTGATTAAAGAATATGACAGCCGGAATTAAAAATATTATATATTAGTCATAAAATAAAACTGCTTCGATTATTAAACTGCGGTTTTCGCGAACTCAGCAGATTGAAACCGTATAACATTTTTAAACTTCTTCACACAGATTTCTGCAGTGCCAACTTTACATCTTTGTGGACTATAACTATGCATTTATTATATTTTATTTTTTTTACAAATCTTTTACAATTCTTCATTTGAGTAATTTGATAATAAACGGGTGTATAATTTTTCATGGTTACATTAAAAGAAAGATACGCTTAGTTACTTGTTTTAAATCATATTTATTTTAAATGTTCATTTTAATCTTATTAAAAATATCATTTGAATCAGGTCCGTTTGCAAAATGGATCACTAATCAACTCATATTTTCTAAAGTTACTATAAGATTGAGAAATCAATAGAAATATTTTTTTAAAGTGTTTATTTTATTATGTAGTATTTACAGTTGTAAAATGTTGTTAAGAAACAACATTTTTCAAAATGTTGATGTAAAATACATAAAAAAATTACATTTAGTGGACGTTTAATAAAAATCTCTTTTGGTAAAACTGGTGAATTTATTTTAAAATTTTATAGCAAGAAGTTTGCCAAATAAAAACTACTTCTATTTTCTCAAAGTGAACCGATAGACGAGGCAATATCCTATATTAGGATTGGCCCAAGTAATGTTTCACAAAAGCTTCTAAATCGTTAGCCTAATCTCAGCCGACAGTTCCAACTGCATTGCTGATTCAAGTTGTTTTCTATTTACTAAATAAGATTGAGGTATACGGTGTACATTTTTTCATCTTACTGCACCACATCTAGATATGCATTGATCCTTAAAGAGCATGTTAGTAGCGTTTGTATGAAAACAGGCAATGAATTTTTTTAGTCTTTATACGATAGTTTGTTACTGCATTTAAATTATTTTCATGATAAGCCTGATAGCTAAGATAGTTTAAATTTATTAAACGTTAGTTATTATTCCAAACTATTGATTAATATTTCATGGATATTTATTATAAAATATGTTATTTACATTAAAGGTCAACTTTTTATAAATGTTATAAAAGTTATTATATTTTATAGGAATAAAAAATGTCAATAATAAAAATGTATTTCACTGTAACCATCTTCCTTACATGTATTTTTTGGATTACGATTTTTAACCGTTATAAAAATATTCCTGCAATCAGTAACTAAGTACAGAACATAAACTTTTTTCATATAAGAATGACGGGAACGGTCTCACCGAAAGATTTACATAAATGGGTGGTCCAATAAACCGGAACATCTGAATAAAGTTTTTACAAGGCAGCTGTCAACTTTTACGTACCCTCGTAAAACCTACATAAAACCTTTAAATCATTTTTTGTCACAACTGTCCAATGTAAATTATATCGGACGGACGATATGAATTAAAATGCAGGCATCGAATGAAGCATAAAGAAAAGCACCGGATTTGTCGGCCTGCAACTAGAAAAACTAATTCTACTGAACGCGAAATGTATTTTGTTTATTCAATAAATGTTAGGAAAGATCAATTTAAGCAATTTTAATGAATAGAAATGATCAGAGGGTAATCGCATTAAAGGTTTAAAGAGTCGTGCGTCTAAGAAAAGTGTTAAGTTGAGAAGGAGGTGTTTAGAAAAAAAGTAATAAAATAAAACATCTTCAAACGGGAACATGAAAACTTAACAAGCAAAGTAATATTTCGATGTAGTCGATAAAAGTTAATAGAGCAATTATTTTATTATTTTGAATTCAATATCAGTTAATGGATAAAAATATCATTTCAGTATCAAATTATTAAGTAAATATTAAAACAGTAACAGGCTAATTATTAGAAATTAGAACAATCTAAACATTAGAGCGACTTTTTATATTATGTTACGTATTATGAAATTAAGAATACAATTTCTATATACACATAGCCAAAGCTAAATAAGAAAGGAAATATTTACATACATAAATCAAAAGAAAAATACAGGAATATATATATAAGAATGTAATTTTTAAATTTATACCATACATTTATTTTCGACGTTAGGTTATATAATGCAGTAACAGTAAACAAAATAGATGTCTTTAATTACATGTATAATATTAAAAAAATAATAAATTAAACAGTAAGTTTTAAATAAATAAAAGTTTTTAATTTTTTTTTTTCAAATAATATTTTGTCTTCATTAGCAGTATCGTATTTGAATAGCCTGAAAGCATAGTCATTGTACTTGTATCATTTAAGATACACAAATTTTGCTGTGATTTATAGCTTATTTTTAGTTATTAACAAAATATTTGGTGAATATATATTAACCAATAAATGAAAATGCAACCAACTTGAGGTCTGTCATTCGAAACTGATCTCTACAAGTCTTAGGTTTAAGGTAGTTTTAAATTTAAATGCTGAATATAATATTCTATGGTTCAATTGTATAATAAACTATATGTTTAACAGTCTAATTTAAAATGTGTTAGCTTTATATATGTTAAAAAATTTTAATTAGCATCATATATATATTATGGGTGTCGCTTTAAATAATAATGTCATCTTCTTTTTCATATTAACTTCCTATAAAACTGCCACAATATTATTTTATCCCTTCAGGATTTTTATAGAAAAGTTTCTTATTTTGAATATAAATATATCTGATATATATTTCGATGTCAAAAAAAGTTGCGGCTCGACTGTCGTTACAACATTTGTTATAGAAAATTGCATTTGCTTTTTAAATTTAAACATAGACAAAAAGCCGATCGAGTGAAATAATTTTTTTATAGATGATATTAAAGTTTTACAGGTAGGTAGGTTAAAAATATCGCATTGATTTGTTTTCCTTTTTAGAGCTCATTTTTTTTCATAACTTTCTGTGAGGTATACAAAAATCTTTTTTATCTCAGTTTGGCTAGTTTTGATAATCAATGCAACATACTCATTCGATAATTTGCAATAAATATATGCACTAAATAATAGAATTCTAATGGGATTGTCCTAAAGTACGTAAATAAAAACAAATACATGAAATTGCACGAGATATTTGTTGAATAACTCCTTATGATAAAACAATTTTCTTTACAATTTCGTTCCTTAAATATAATATTGTAATATTGCTCAAGTATTTACATCGGCTTTGATTGTTTCATATTTTTTGTCATCTTTAGTTGGTGTCTCTTTTAATTTCCAAATATTTTACCTCATAAGTTTAATAGATATTAAATATAATGATGTATAACGTTATTGTTATATATGAAATAATCACGTATTTATCTAAGTTTTTATGCTTTTCGTATTTATTATTTTTCTAAGGCTTCACTGAATAGTGAACGATTGTCTGTTTCATTTGTTTTAACGTAATTTCAATCTGTGCAGGAAACCCGCATTATGTGAGATTGCGTCCTCTTAATTACGTAAAGTGAGCTTCACTTTTTCATATCAAGCTAGTCTATTTAAGTTTTGATACCGTCGTATAAATTGTAAAAAATATTTTATTATTTGTCCATGTCATTAACGATAATAAATGATAAGTATATCAATAAGTATACGCTTACCTTTGATAAGTATCCATTAAAGGTAAATGATAAGTCTCTACTTAATTTTGAAAGTGTATTGGGAATAAATTTGGTATCCATTATATTAAGTTAATGCTTAAATGGATCGTTCCGTGTTCCTTATCACGCACATTTTTCGAAATATATGTCAACTGCCAAAGTTCGATTAGTAAGAAAATTATTAAGTACTTGCAAAATATGTGATTGGAACATATCAAACCTGATTGTAAAATAGGTAAAAAATTACATTTATTTATTTAATTTAATTCGGTTATATTTATTAAAATCGTGTAAAAAAATCGTTTTTTAATTCATAATAAATTTAATTTCGCAACAAAAAAGTATGTTAGATCCTTCATATATTTATCTTTTTTAATAATATTAAGAAATAAGTTACGTATGTTACCGAAACTAGATAGCGCTGTTGATTTTAATTTCTGTCTCGCTTAAATTAGAACATATGGCTTCGTAGTCAATGTACCTTTTGCCAGCTAACATATTAACATAATTTATTCGCTTGAAAATCTGGTAGTTTGTACTGCTGAATGAACTTACAACTTCCAGCGGATAATATTCATGATGTTGGTAAATTATCCTTCTTTGAGATATGAGAAATTAGAATATATATATAAATATATTTTAAAGGAAATGAAAACTACTGTCAAACACAATAAAGTTTTACTCAAGTGACTAAATAGTAAATAAGTATTCCTTTATTTATATTAATAAAAATATAAAACAGTGATATAGTAACGAAATGGCTACTTAAGTAAGAACAATGGTTTTTTTTAGCAACATGTAACTACGACCTTTTCGATATCACATACAATTCAGCTTAATATTTATATATTCAATAACCTTGAACGTTACTTTTTCGTGACAGTCGGTTATGAAAATAAATCTTCATACATATATTAAGTTTATTGAAAAAAAGTGTAATTAAAAGGTATAAGGAGAAGTCCACAGACCCTATCTAGCTTATTAAATAGTCATAATAAAAATGAAAATGGAAAATCTTATTATATTTATGTATATGAAACATAATGTGTAGTAAAATGCAATTCCATATTGGAATCGATACCTTGTAGTATGCCAATATAATAGACCGGGTTATAAATCACTGCGTTTTCACGAACGTTGCAGATTGAAACCGCTGGGCCGCTGAGTCACATCTTAGAATTTCCTCACATCGTTTGCTATTGCGGCGCCAACTTGACGTAGAGTGATATCCGATTTTATTGAATTAATTTTCTACAATTTAACAATATTACTGTTCGTAGCTAACATATTTAATAAATAAACTCTTAATAGTTTTAAGATTTCTATAAAAATATAATTAATTTACACGACGAATACCAAAAATTTAAAAAACTGTTCAATAATATCCATTTAAGAAGTAACCAAAAATATTAAGGTAATACTTTTTGATCATTATTGTTAACGATGACAATAAATAATTTAAAGTTTTTTGCAAAACCGTTTAAGTTTACAAAATATTTAGAATATATTAATTAGACTGAAAAGATGTAACGTAAATTTCCTTAGGTTTTCTATAAAATTGTCTACAAATATGTCTGTCAAATTGCTGTATTATTAGAACGTTGTTAAGAAGAGAAACTGAAATCTTACTTGAACAATGGCTTCCAATCTATTCAGATTAATCCCAGTCGTTTGAGCGATTGAACAGTTCTGTATAACTATGTATAACTGAATATAAGATGTTCACTTTAATTAAATACAAAAGCTATTTACAATTAATAATCAAGGTATGAACATGATTTTTCGGTAATTAAATTACGTGTAATCATTGTTAATATATATTTTTTTGTTATAAAATTTTATTAATAATGTACCATATTTTATTAAATACTTGAGTTCTTTTCTCTGAATTGAAATTTAAGTTGTCTTATAATTTGCTATACAAATCAGTAAATACTGTTATTTTTTTAAGCTCCAAGAAATTAATTAAATTTATTTTCTTACTTATACGAAATTCGTTAGATAGATGTAACATTTAACTTTATATGAATGTGTGCTAAAGAAGTAATTTAATATTTATGAATAAAAACAATAGAGCCTGTATTAATTTGAAAACTTACGTAGTTGTATATATGACTGATAAATGTCAATATGCAGATTACAAATCCATTTTACATAATTTATCATTAAACTATTTTGTTTAAATCTCGTATGTATTGTTTAATATTCTGATGCTTTGATTTATCGTTTGTATGTAGTTTAGTTAGAACAAATTAAAATACAAGTCTATCTTAAATTTACAACGACATATTTTTTAATATAGATCTCTATAAAGTAACTTGTTTTTTAAATAATGCAATAAATAAATCAGGACACTCGTTAATAGCCTTTTTACCACTACTTTTTATTGTTATTCTTCTCCAAAAAAAAGTCTTAAATAATAATGGCAAGAAACTAATCTATGATAATATTTATCCATACGTTATTAAATGCTGTAAAATTAAATAAACATCTGAAAAAAAAATGTGTTATTTAAACATAACTTATATAAAAAAAGTGTTATATAATTAACCAAATAATAATATATTCTTATTGTGCTTCTAAAGTGGCCGTTATATTTAAGAAAAATTTCAACTTAGCTACGTTATTACTTCAAAGCATAAAATATTTATAGGTATATTGTATATATGAAATGAATATATATATATATATATATATACAGATA
>DVQP01002788.1:0-11856 GCA_018231745.1 Danaus eresimus
GTTTACGTTGTTTATAAAACATAATTGTTATTATATTGCGTTTTTTCAAAGAGTGTTAGGTGGGTCTCTACACTGAGCGAAGAATTAGTTTTATTACAACTTGGTCATCACTATGAGCCTATTAGAACCCACTGCTGAGCAAAATGCTTCTTCTCACATGGATAAGGTTCGAGCATTAATCACTACGTTTGCTCAAGGCGGGTTAGTGATTTCAAACTTATAATTTGATATTACAAGTCCAGGTTTCCTCACGAGGTTTTGCTTCACCGTCTGTCAGTGGAGTCTAAATTCTCTTAGAAAGTACATATGAGTCTGTAAAATCACATTGGTACTTGCCAGGTTTCGAACCCACGCCCTCATGCCCAAGAGGCAGGCCTTTAACCTCTAGGCCACCACAATTTGGTAATATTCTTTTATAACAACAGAATCGGTACTATGTCAGAGATCCGAGTTGATTAATTTCACAACAAACTTAATTACCAAAGAAGGTCGGTGAGGTACGGACACATACAAAAATTATAACCAACGCTCTTAAATTCTGTGTACTCTTTATGTTGGCTAATTAGATACGAAAAGGCCACAGCGGTTTGAATATTAAATGGGATGTGAATTACAAATACGCACCTTTGTTTTTTTAATTGTTTCTTAGTTGGGCTTTGTTACCTGAAACCATCTGTTTTGAATTTCCATATGTTTACATGGCATTTGCCAGGTAAGTATTGTTTTAATTTCTCCCGCTTGAATTTATTTTCGTTCGTTAAATAGCTATGACGTTTATGAGTAGGATAAGGTTTGAAATAAGCAAAATTAAACAGAATGTCATACTTTTCAATAAATAAATATGTATAAAATAACTCATGTAGATCATCTTCATCAACAGATTTCATCTTTTTATATAGTTTTTTTATTTGCAAAGTTTATGTTTCTTCCTATTATGTCCTGTTGTATATAATTTTGTAGCATGACATGAATAAGGCCGCTGACTTATGATGGCATTATCAAGGTGGCCAAACCTTCCAATATTTTCAGTTACTATAATCACATTACAAATATGGTAAATAAATAATTTATAAATGTAATTGTAGAAATCACATGAAAATATTTAAACTGTTAACTTTGAGTTTTTAGTAGCTAAATACATTAGAAACTCCTATATTACTCACAGAAATAAGGTCCTGAAACGAATACACACACAGTACAAAATATTTTAACACCTTTTCTAATTACAAGGTTGTTTAACAAGCAAATAAAGTGTGTCCAAGGTAGCAAGTCATTATATGATAATGGCGATTTTGTTAAATTATTTTGTTTCAGTGCTTTAGTTAATTAAAAATTTTCATTCCACTTTCCATACCTAATAAAATTTTTTTTTGATATTAAGACTTCGTCCTCCTTTACTTCAAATAAAAGGTGTACGCACTATTACTATAAATGGGCTAATGAGACCTAAGATTTTCGCGAATCATTTCAATAAAACTATTTTTTTTCGGATTTATTACTTTTACGGATTAGTGACTCACATCTCGTCTGCCCGTCATCACGGTTGCTGAAAAGTAACCGTAACCGTAACGTCGCGAGTATGTAGTTTTTAAAGTAATAAAAAATTGTATCGTAAATCCGAAAAATATTAGTTTTAAATATAAACCAGTTTCTTAGTTACTTGTTATAAAATATTGTTTACACGTAAACTAATCAAAAATTATTTTGTATAGAAATTAATTTCACTGTCATATTTTTTTGAAGTCTATTTTAGAATGAGTCATATTTAAAAAAAAAAACATCGATTTTGTTTTGTTTGAATTACGTGACATTTATAAGTAATTTTAAAGTGGTCATATACAAAAAAAAATAGTTATACTATTTTGAAATAGTATAACCTTATACAATACTTTTCTTATGTCATAAATGCTTATCTCCTACTATTACCTTCAACCTTTCCATCCCTAAATGCAGATGTTTTCATATGGTACCCAGCTTACGTTATAAAAAGACCCGTGTTTTTTCGTTCAGGTATATTCTTAGGATCTTAAAATAAAATTCACGAAGGTCATTGAATATTGGTCAAATATTTTTTCACAACAAAAAAAGGTTTTATACGGGACGTTTTACCAAGCATTTTTGGGGTGCCAAGAAGATTAACAACAGAAGAGCGTTAGCTAAGAAAATATTCTCAAAGAAATTGGAATATATGAATGTTAGAACTATAAGAAGTACCCTTTTTCTATCTTATATGTGTTTTTGTAAGAAACTATTAACCAAATTAAGTATTTGTGTTAAAATATAGTAATCATTAAGCACTGACGTATAAATGTCAAATATTATATTAAGGATTCTTTGAAATGAAAGCCAATATATCTTCGACAATTATATTTTTCTTAATTACATTGACTCTTACTTGTAATTATATACAAAAGTTCCAAATATCACAATTAAATCAGCAATACATATTCTAAAAGTTGCTTTTATGCTTGAGAAGATTGTTTGGTTAGACGAAAGTAGAACGAGATTTTTATAGAACGGAGCGCTTAGTATCAATATTACTTTAAAAGTTGTATTAAATATAACATATTAATACGAATTGTTAAAGCTCTCACAGTTGTTAAGGCTCTCATAGCTTTTTTATATAATTTGGTTTCTTTTGACATACAATACTTTAGCAAAAAATATCTCATTATTTGAATTTTTTACAAAGAATTTTTAATAAAGAGGTAATATTTGATAGATAATATCAAGCCAAGCTTCACAGATATAAGTACCATTAAAATTATTTGAAATCTATTAAAATAAGAATATTTTAGTTCTAATCTGTAACAATCTATCTAAGGATTTTGTTTTATACCTATTATAACATAGAAAAGTTTTTGCCGCTAATAATCTATATAATCTGCTCAGATAGTATATTTGAAATTCTTTTATGGCAACATCTATCCTTTTTATGTTCACAGGAAGCGATGGCCTTTTTAGGGGGAAACGTAATGAGATTAACCTTCAAAGTAACGAGGGGTACAAATTTTAGCGATCAAAAAGTCCGCCTTTAAGATTCTGCCTGCGAATACAATTATTTATTCATATGCCTCTATGTTTATTAGTAAAAAACTTGAGAGTTCTGTATCTTATTTATATATTGTATGCTATGCTATGCTACTCAAATAACATCACCAAAATAATTTAAATTATAATTTATATTTCATTGAAGGCTTTGACTTCGTTTTCGTCTTTAATAAGAAAAATAAATACTTTCTTTAAATCTCTGGCATTCTACATTAAAATTTATGCGAAATCATTTTACATACAGTTATTTGTAATATTCCGTCGTCTTACCAGCTTCTAACAGAAATGTTATTAGTGGATGTGCAACCAATTTGAATTTTAATTTATTAATATTATTATAAGAGTGAAATATTACGAAATATGAGCATATCTGTCGTCTGAATGTTTTATTATTTTACGTGACATACAAGACGTATGTAAATTTATTGATTTTAACGTAAAATACATTTTTTAATTATATTTAACTTATACTTAACAAAAAAATGGAAATAATATAAAACACTGAACTCTAATTCGTAATTTACTTTACTTTCAAGAAACCCAGTGACAGTGATGTATAGAAATTGGTTCCCCAAAATCAGAGCGTGTTTCCTTTTCATAATGGGGAAAAATTGTATGATGTGCTTTATTTTTCTTTCCACTAAGTGGATTCAACAAAGGAATTTCAAATTGCCTCTTTTTTAATAGATATTACATTTATAAGTGAATTTAGTTTTTTTTTAATTTCGTAAGTCGTTTATAAATAACAATTGTCAAAACATTTCCAATTTTTTCTATAATATCTTTAAACAATCTTCTCAAGACACTAACAAATAGCCATTTTATAGTTTAGATTATTATGATCCAGCTTTGATTACATTTTACAATACTGTACACTTAATAGTTAAACCACTCCGAATAGCAATTTATATTTGTCTATTACAAACTTTGATGCAACTGGAAAAGGAATATTTAATTAACACACCTCAGAGACTGAATTGAGAACTCCGACTTCCCTGAGTAAGTAATGAAATTACGTGTTCCTGGTTTCATATAATTACATTCTAATGGTATGTAGTTATAAATAATGATATTTATATAATAATCGAATCGATAATTTTTGAGTAGATAAAATTAAGAATATAGCTTAAAGCCTAAAGAACTACTGTCACTTACGATATTTGCTAACTAATACTGAGATTTTATTAAGCATGTTGAGTACATGTGAATTGCATTTTAATACATTTAATGAATTATTGAAAAAAATTGTAGCAGTTGAAAATATTAACATTTAATAATGAATTACAAAAAAAGGACATACATTCATATATCATATATTTATACATTCATGAGAACTCAATGACTATTTTTATCTATACGTAATTTCAACTAATGGTTTTTTTATGATTTAAGACGATAGCAAAAATATCATGGCGTAAACCAAAATTGCAGCTGAAGTATGAGGCGCGCGCGATGCTAGCGCCGACGCAGGATTGCGAACACATGAGCGAAATTCATGGAAATCAGCTCGAGTAATCGCACAGAAATGTACGTGTATACATGCAGTGTCACACTCGGATACATCAGTGGCATGTCGCACCCGCAGAGCCGATAAATACCTAATCGGCATTCAAATAATTAACAACATAAAAATCCTTTAAAGTTAAAATAGATTTCATTTAGATTCTATGTCTCGGCCATGTAGAATTTAATTTAGATAAAACTTTCGCTACCATAATGTATTCAAAATAATATTTTAAGTATAACACGATTTGCCTTGTGTAACTTTTGATTTTCTACTACACATATTGGAATTATTTGAAATTAATTTACTTACTTGTTAAGGTAGGTTCTATCAGGATAATTTCTAATCTTCTCTGCCAAATTGTCTAAAGACACTGCGCTTACTTCTCGTAGACCATAATATTGTGTGACATTGTATTCAACGGCCCAATGCGCTTCACCTCTTGTATTTGTTACATCTAAATAATACTGTGTATAATCTAATACCTGCAAAAAATATGTTTATTCATAAAGATTTTATAAAGGTATTTATAATTCAACATCAATAATAATATGGTTTGCGTTAGTCATGTCATTTAAAAATTTATAATATAACAAGGTACATAGATTATGTATATTTGTTGATGTTCATAAATATTTTTTGTATAATAATAAATAACATTAGCACAAAACGAGATGGTATCGTAAAAAAACAGAGGAAAGACTAAGAAAAGGAATAAACGCAAAGTAAAATGTAAAAACTGTTAATAAATAGAGCGTAAATAAATCTTTAATTTAATTGTATCCAACGCTTTTAATGTTGTATAAGGCTAACACAGCATCAGAATTCCTCAGACACAGTAGAGGAGGGGCGAAACTGGCTGAAATTAGGCAACGTCATGTTATTTCCTTTATTATGGCATCCCGTTGATTAAACATGTTTAGAGATCAAAAGTTTATTTCGAAAACTCAATTCATTAGGCTCCGATATATAAACATTTTACTCGGTTCATTCCTTTATATTTTCTGAAAGAAAAATTTTTCATACGTATTTCTCGACAAAATCTTTGAAGTGTGTTTAAATACATATTCCGTTTTATATAAAAAAATAACATAAGTTTTCCTTGAAAAGGTTAGTAGTTGGTTAGTTTAATAAAACAATATGTTAAATATTGTAATATTGTTAAATATTATTGCAGAATGTAAAGTTTATCTGAATTTTAAATGTAATTATCGAATGACTACAACAATATGTTATTTTAAGGGCATGCATCGTTAGTCGGGAATACTGTACAATTCTGTTAAGTGCTATCTGTGTGCATGAAACTCAGGAAGCGACCGCAATGCTGTGCAATTAATATTGTATCGGGATAAAGAATAGCAATTTAAAAATATCGTATCAGCTATTAATTGCTGGGAATGATTTAGAGAGTAATATAGGTTTGAATAACGTTGGATTTAATGTTTTTTTCTTGCCGCTCTTATTTTCTCATTGAAATGTTCCGTGTATTACCGACTTTATATATAAGGTGTTATAAATCGTATCTTTTATGTAAAGAAATAAAGAAGATATATTTTATGTTTCGTTCGGTCATCATTTCCGTCCGTCGTTTATTTTTATTACATGTTCGGATTACACATAGAAACACATTTTTTCAGACAACCTTTTTGGATTGTAATATTTTATTATATATATTTATATAACTTCAAATATTTGTCATGTTATTGAACTTTTAGGACATTTGTAGACATTTACTAACGCAAAAATCTATTTATATCACTGAGAATTAATACAGCAATAATAACAGAAAATATAACCACAATTAAGTTCATAACTTCCAGCTCAATTCCTAAAACTTATAAATATTCTTAAAAAAACCTTTATCTTACTTTTCCTGTATTAGACTCAAACTTATAAAGCCTTAATCCTGGATTCGAAACACTGCCCGCGCCTCGTGGAGTGAGCGACGGTGCCAAAAGTGCCCAAGATACAGGTCGTCCTAAAAATAGTATCTCAACTTTATCATATTCTTAACAAGTGCCGTCTTTAACTTCTCTTTAAAAAGTTATAGAAACTACAACAAGGAAAACTTTAGAAAGGTTATCATGAAGAACATTATTTGATCAAGCAGGAAATCGCATTACTCCAACGTTGTTATACAGCAACATTTTATAATTGGACATAATAAAGATGTCTTCGTATCAAAAAAGTCAAACATTACCTTCACTATAAACAAGTCTGAATGTATCTGCGTGCCGATGTCCATAGAACTGGCCGGCAATGACGTCACTGAATGCTCTGATGACATGCAATAATCTCGCGTTAGCGGTCGGAGTGAGCTCTCCACCGCCTGACGCCGACGAGCTTCCAGCGTTATGACGTTCTTCAACACCTAGCCCAGCATGAGCTACTAAGTATACCTAACAGAAAACACATAAATTTTATTGAAATGTCATGTGAAATAAAATTAATAACATTATTTTCAAATATTTATTGAATTTGTAATAAAACATATTTTTTATTAATTAAGGATGAATATTTATACTTTATATTCCTTAAATATCAAGAACACTAAATGTATGACAAAACTACATAAAGCCCTCTAGCAAGTATCAAACTTTTAGCTGAACTCTCATGCATAGATTATCTTAACAGTTGTGTTCAAATACTAAAAAGTAGTTACTACATATATTAATTACTACACATAATTCATATTGTAATTTTTCATAGGAATCAAAAACGAAAACATAAAAATACCATTTCGTTTTTCCTTCTCGCCTTACTAAGGACGTGTTCGAGCCACTCCCACTGCGCTCGACCTCTGTGGGGACCGTCAGTCTTGGCCGCACCTCCAGCCCAAAGCACGCTATTAAGAACAACTATTCGGAGTTTGCTGTGAGACTGTTCTATGGTATAATAACCACCTAAAATAAATATGAACTTTTTAATCAATTGTAACTAAGGCTTCAACAAAATTGAGGTTTATTATATACCTGTCTCAAAAGTCTGCAAAGCCTCAGTGGGCAGCCACTGCATCCACATGTCCACTAACTTCCTAGATGGTGGAGGATCGTTGTGACCCAATGCTGGAAATACAAACTGGCTACTAAATGTACGACTTAGTATGTCAGTTACGTTTCTGACTGCCTCTAGTTTGATTTCATCACTCAAATGTTCCATAGATGATGACAAGATGTCCCTGTAAAATATACGTATGTATCATATACTTACAATATCAGATGCACGTATATAAAATTAAACTTTTCATTTTGTATACAATTTGTTAAAGTCATTCCCATACAGTATAAAGGAATTTTGAATAGGTATTGAATTTAAAAGTACAACAAAACTCGTAACTATATTAAAAATTAAGCTTTGATTAAATCCAGAAGAAATCAACTGTTCATAGTATTGTATTTAGTTAAAAGAAGTATATTTAAACATTTCAGAGAAGGTTAAGCGCCCGTAAAAACTTCATGTCTCACAACTAAATTTAATAAGTTTTGACAAAGTTGTTTTTGGTGATTTCTAAGAATTTTGTATTATATTACTACCTTTCATGATTTTTACTATTTTTCAAATATCATTAAGTATTTAGCAATGGCTTGAAAATTTTATAACTGTGTTTTTCCAACATTTTATCAATTGAATTATGTACAGCATTCTACATTATACAGAAATTATTTATTATATATACCCTTGATAATACCGTCGCTCTATCAAATTTCTACCCTATACAAACAGAGTTGCTCTGTCCACCGCAAACTGTGTTAGTAATTAAGGCAACTGTTACACATCAACGATCAGAAACGATGGCATTGTAATACAACAAACGAAATATAAAATAAAATGGACGTAGTTTAAAATATTGTGTCAATATTTCAGTCCTATTGGCATTTGCCCAAGAACTTCGAACAATAAATTCCAAACACAAATAATTTGTTAATTTCATTTAAGTTTTGGGAACATTAAATTTGTTTATGACAAAATAAATATAACAATACAATAACCATTAAACGTAGGTTACAATATTTAAAATTAATTAAAAGGATCGTTTACTGATACTCGACACTTCAAATCAAACTAATGTTTCGTGTTATTACCCGGTCCATAGTACAAATTCTAACGTATCAGGATGTCGTTCGGCCATGAATGTGGCAGCGCTTTGTATGAGTGGCCACGAGCTGTCACACGTGTGGTCACGGTGGCGGCCATTGCGGTGACTGTGCTCATTGCTGCCACGACTGTGCTTGCAACCTAGAATGTTATGTTAATTAGAACGCCTCTTATTTAATGAGGTTTTACAAAAGCGTTTAATAAAACTTAAAATGTAAATTATTTAATAAAATATACTTTTGGTAATGCAAACCGCAAAATTTGAATGCAATTATTGTGTATAAAATTTTAGATTTCTGAGTGCACTCTCTCAAAACCAGAGCGACTTAAACCTTTAAAAGAGCTTTTTAAATACTTCTTAATTTATGAAGCTGTTTATATAAAATATTTAAAAAATGTCTCACATGCTATAAAATATGATTATTATGAATGTTATAAAATTTCTTGATAGTTACATAAATAATAATATAATAATTAATATACGAGTAAAGGTATATTCGTAGTAAATATAACGAAGTCTATTATTATTTTAAATAACTTGTTTTATGTGTATATAATAACACAGATACCAGTGCATGCAACTGTGTCCTTTAAGATAACTGAAACTGAGCTCCAACTTAAAAGTCAAAATGATAAAATAATTAAGTCACACTATATTCCACAGCCAATTCCGAGCCAAGTGTTACAAATCTAAACAGATTTTTGCGTTATTTTTATAACATTTACTGATTTCTCGTTATGTATACATAGGTCATTAATATTTTGCATAGATAAGTTCATATAAAAACTTACTTTTTCTGATATCCTTATCTGACTGTACTAAAACACTAACTTGACTTAAAGCAAATCACGAAGTTACAAGCCATCTTGTGCCACAAAGGATACGTGTAATGAATGCTTAATATCGTATTGAGAAGATATTGCTTAGGCAGCTTTACACATTTACTTTTATTTCAAAGATATGTTCAAACAAATTGATCTCCTTACAGTTTTTAGTAAATCCTAAATGTACCGAGAATCAGAAATAAAAATCTTATAAATAATTTTAAGTTATAAAGTTAATCTTTAACTCCACTATATTAAATTTATGAAGATTTAAGAATCACAACCTGATTAAGTTGTAATTTTAAAATCTTTTGTAATTACAAGAAAAAAAAATTGTGGACTTATAGGTAATTGAAATAGTTTTAGCTTTAATTTTTAAGAGTTGATCTTTGCTTCTGAAACTAGAAAATAGTATTTAATAAATAGTTTATTATTTTTTATTACTTACTTTTTAAAAAATCTTTGAAACAGAACATAAAAATATCTTTCAAAATTACTTTTACACACGACATGTATTACTCATTTCAATTTTATTCGCTTCAAAACACCCAGTGTCATTGATTCTTTACACTCGACTGGCTACGAGCTCTACGGTAAATTGTAGCATGGCTACGTGATTTGCTACAGACCTCTACGAGTATCTTTCGTACGTATTTAGTCTTATATCAGAAATACAAATGACAATAGACATTTTCCATTATAAAATGGCATTTTTATTCCATGGTGATATGAAATTTCGAAATATACCGCGGAAAATTTCTCTGTTTTCATTAAAAAACAACAAAACAATTACTTAAATCTATATTAAGTAAATCAAATTCAGAAATTCCGAGTCGCTCCTCGTTTATACATAAAATTTATACAAAAGTTTCGAACAAAACAAAACCAACGAAATTAGGAGACATAATAGCTATGGAGTTTTAAAAGCCGTTTCAAATCCCAATACGCGATATAAATCAAAACAAACAAAAAGACAATTACGTGAATACCAAGTTTAAAAATTAAAAATGAAAACCCGAAAACTCACCTCTATGTAACTCGAGGGAGTTGTGGAACGGGTCATAATGAAGATCTGTAATGTGCCAGAAGTAACCTGCGAAGAATATTTGAATTTAGTATGCATAGTGCAGGTTTAATAGGACAACACCACAAAATTTATTTGTTTGTATACTAGAATATATTTTGATATTCAGAACTCATAGTATTAGTAGTTAATAATTTTAAAACTAAATTAGTATGAATATATAATGACAGTTTGAGAGACAATTAGATCATCATAGACTATTATGAAAATCAAATTTTTATGTCAATACAAACTATGCCATATTTATCATATTTGATTTCGTTAATTCTTGAAGATATAGCCGTCAAAGCTGTAACGATAATAAATCACCTGCCAGTTGTTTTGTCATAAATTTAATAATTAATGGGTTATTTATTTATGTATAAAAATTGTGATAGGAAATTCATAATTGAATGTAGGAAGATTTTATAATTATTTTTTTTAGTCATAGTATGTTTTATATTTTTTCCTGATAACAATGGCACTATATAAAAACGATAGGAATCCTTTTGTTTGCTAAAAGGAAAATACTGAAAGACTTCTAAGGCAATAGTAAAGAAGCATAGAAGAGAAAGCAATAATGTTTTCCCGTGTCTTTCAGTTTCTTTGTTCCTAATAATCTTAGAATTTTATTAATAATATATCAAGGATTTGGGAAACGTAGTATTTTTAATATTTTGTAACATTAAACATACTTTTTATCAATATTGTGCTAAAATATATTATTGTAAGAAAAATATTTAAATTATATCGTAACGAAAAATAAAAAAGCATTTATTTCATTTTTTTACAAAAAATTAACAATTCTTAAAATAAAAATTTTAAAATAAAAGAAAACGCTGCAAAATATACACAATACATATATAGTGTATATAATAAAAAATGATTTCATATATTCACTACTTTATTCTTTGAAGACGACTTGTACTTGGAGAGAATTCCATCTAACCGTTTGTCATGTGCATCATACAGTATCTCGCGTCTCAAAGACTTTAATTTAGACTAAGCGTCGATCGTGAGCGAACTACATCATCGTGGTTATGTGTAAATTTTACTCAGGTTATATCTTATATTAGTCTTCAAAACTACGAGCAACGGTTTTTAAGATTAAGGATAATTAGCCGTATGTATGATGTATTATTCGAAAACTTTATTATTTATAAAAAACAACGTTATTTGTGGTATTCAATATGTGTGGATGGTAATTATATTTATAACATATATCAGTTGACTATTTTTATCTTTTAATTTAGTGTGAGTAACGCGATCGTGTATTTTTAACCACGCTGGACGTTTCTGTAAATATGTTCTCTCCCGG
>DVQP01002789.1:0-11854 GCA_018231745.1 Danaus eresimus
TTATATATATATGTATGGTAGATCACCATAATAGTTAGAGCTGTGCAGGATCTATTGCGGTACGTTAATGATATCAATACATATTACTTATTCATGATATAAGTTCCTCATGAGGTTTCAAAAGCTTTGTCAAAAATTACGGAAGAGCGCAATGTCCTCACACGAGCACCTTCCATTCAAAAGGATGGTCACTGGTCACTCACATTGCAACAAGCATAAGTTGATCCATTAATAAACTACTATTATTATAACAAATATTTTTAAACTTACCTTTGGTTTTCTAGGCTTTTTCTCTTTGCGAAGTATTTTAACGCTATTCCGAAACTGAAATACAAAAAAATATTTCAATCACAAAACGAGAAACAATCATATTTAATTCACCCTAACTACATTATTTAGTCAGAACGAATAAAAATTTACTGAAAAACCATTTTCTCTCGAAATCATTTGAAATTAAGTGTTAATATCTATGTATATACTGAATTATTTAATAGTTTACAATATCGATCGCTAATTTTAAAGCTCTTCAGCAAACTAAGCATTTGAATCTGAGGAATATCTCAATAAGAATAGAAAAGAGAGTCTAATTTATTAGTCAAAAAGCGCTTTTATTTAAGAAATAAAACTTCTAGTTGAGTAAAAAAATGTTGACGGACATACGCTTGGAAAAAATTATCACTATCTAGTACATATAGCAATAGCAAAATATTTTATAACTTATAGATTTAAATTTACATTCGCTTCTTCTAACTATATATACAGCTAAGTGTTTATAACTCATAAAAAATATAATTAAGGCATAAAACAGGAAAATAATAGTATAAATAATAACAAGGAAATAAAGCAAAAAAAATCTAGCAAGAAGTGAAATACAGAAGATGACATTCCTATATACATATATATTATATTGTTATATTGACGTAATCCAAATTTGTAAATTATGAACGACATATACACACTAAGTCTTGCCATAGAAGCTGTTACATTAAAAAATACTATTGAATTTATAATCTGTACTTTTTATATAATTGATCATTGTGAGTATTTTTATTGTTTTCTAAAATATTTGTATTTTTTTATAAAATATTTTGCTGTGTGAATATTCGTTGGGATGATAAAGAGAACAAAGTCACTGTCTGTAGTTACATAAAGCAGGTCTCGAGAAGAATACAAATGTTTGTGTACCGGAATAATTATAGGTACCCACAATCACCTCCACAGATTGTGTCCGAAAAGGTTTGTCTGACAAGTAGCATTTGTATGAAAACTTCGTTTAAAGCAAGAAAGACAAAATCTAATAATACTACTTAGAAACAAAAGACTTTATTTTTGGACATAAAGGTAGCAACCAAAACCATTTCATGTATTTTAAAAGAATCAAAACAATTACTAAAGCAGTACGCGAATTTCTTTTTTTGTAACTGAGAATTATTATTTCAAAAAATATAACCGAAATTCTAAAAATTCTAAAGAAGATTTCTAATTAGTCAGCTGTGTGCAACATGAGCATTAACCGATTGCAGAGATGGTTTAGTGGGATGTTAGCTAAAGAGTAACAGAGGCATTTTTTTAAGTTATGAAAGACGGGCCTAAGTCTATTAAGATGTAGTGCTTGGGAAGGTCCTTAAGCGCAGTAACAAAGCAGCTGTGCAATAAACAAACAGAGAATGGTCCTCGCAACGAGACACGTCGTCCGGACATAAAACTTATTCAATGCAATCATTGTCCATAGATGCATGTTACGGACTCTATCAGTGGTGAAGACAGGCCCTCATTTAGTTTTCGGCTCATTCCACTGGATTATTACGGTCAGTTTATAGAGTGAGAGTGTGTGTGTAAAATTGTCTGTACTCAATACGATTGGCGTTGAAGATTTTTCCTGGCTTCCAAGTTTAAAGAACAGTATTGCAGCGAATAGAAACTGTATTTTAATTTATAAGACCAGTACGTCCACGTAAATTCAAGTTCTGGTTACGACCGAATCAGTTACGCCTGAAAAACCAGTTTCAATCTGACAATAATTATATACCTGAACTTATACTAAAAAACGTGTATATTGCCTTTTATTACTGCCAATTATTAATGTATAAATATATAATATTTTAACAATAAACTATAAATATTATAGAAATTTAAAAACCAGATAGTCAAGATAGATTAATCAAAACCAATAAGAATTAGTAATCTCCAAGTACTTACAGCACAATCAAAGCAATTTAGAAGGGAAGCTGATGGTTGTTGTAGAATTGAGTCCGGTGATGCTGCTCTTGTTTCAATGTCTGATACTTTGTTTACCTTTAACAAACACAATTACTTAACTACGACGAATTTAGGTTATTAAATAATATAAATGAACTAATAGATATTATATGTTTTATTGGATTAGTTGAGAACCGACGATGTCATTTTAATGGAATTTTATAATGGCAGCTTTAAAATTTAAATGAAAAATACACTCTTTGTTCCTAGAATCACGTTAGGTCGATCCAAGCTAATCCAGATAAATAACTATTAAATAGTTACAATAGGTTATCTATAATAAAGAAATGCAATTCAATTCTATTTCATAGGAAGTTGAATAGCACGTACATATTACGTATTTAAATTAAGGAGCCTTATTAGAGCAACAGTGCGATAACATAAACACACATAAGGCAAACTACAGTCCGTCTCTAACAATCTCGGAATTAACCTTGGTGGAACGAAACAACGAAGCAGATGTAACTTACGAATACTTGACTTATCTCTCAATATGGCGATATATTACAATAATAGTTAGTTGGCATTATAATTACTAAGTTTATTTAAATTGATGACTCTGCAGAAATATGTAGCAGGGGTACGTGATATTTGTATAATATATGAATTGTAAGTACTTATACAATAGTCTAAGGAACAACTAGTTATTATAATTTTATTAAAAGGATACATTTCATATATGTATTATCGAATGAGTTGAATGCACTAGTGTACAACATACAGTGTGGCGACCTTGGCGTTGCGCACACGCACACCGCACGCCGATAACGTCCACGACCGAGTCTCGCCGGTAAAAACATACTCACGTTAGCATTCGCCACATCACCGCTGACTGTAAACACAGCGGAGTAACTTTCCGGCGGGAAATTGAATTGGGGCGACAGCATTCTGTTCTACACGACACACTACAACAAGGAAGGGCGCTAGGGCGCAGGCGCGGGCCGGGTCAACTGTCAGCTAGCGGACCGCGACCGTCTCGCGGATACATTGTTCCTTATTGATCAACGCTGCGAATGTACAACCGTCTACAGCCGCGCCAGTGGCAGGGGCGCGATCTCACTGACGCAGCCTGGCGCCCCGGCCCGGCGAGCGGGGATTATCACGCTTTACAACGATAATAACTTAGACAAACTTCCCTGTCGCTATAAACGTTTTGATTGCGATGATCGCCCGAGACGGACACATTTGAATTTACCTTATCGTCTTGAATACGAGATAAGAAAAACGTACTTGTATTGACCGTTTTCCGTCTTCCACTGCCAATTGCGAGCGATGTTATACATGTTACAGCTACCTACATTATTAAGAATAAACTAATGTTGCTCGAGTAAAGCGTTGACGCAATTCAACGCTTACACAAACAATAAATAAATTCGTACATGTGTTGAGAATAATTAATATAGAGTAATAGCAAAATGTAAACAAAACTATACTGATGTGTAAACAAGTCGACGTTGCAAGCTAACATTAGTCACTAAGACTTCGCAACGACAAGTATGTTTTTAGGTAGATATATTTGTAAAATAAATAGTATAATCTCAATATCAGGAGAAATTATGTGACTTACTTGAACGTGAAATTTTAATAGATTTTGCCAAAATAATAATCGCAAGGTCATTATCATTATTTGAATATAAAAATGCAGCGGCTATAAATACATACCATTTATGTGAAAGCGAGGTAATGTAGTCATCTAGATTACAACTATTAAATGAATAAAATTCGAGAAAATCTTAGATCTCAGATTATAACTTCCAATTTTCACAAATTAAAATACTTTATAATAATATGAGGGATTATAAATATTTTTATTTTTAATTATTTAATCCATAACTATGAATTAATTTGATAGCAGTAAGGTACGTGAGTTACTTGGAGTACTGAATATTATGAAAAAAGGTAAACTATGTATGAGAGCAACTTATAGATAAAATAGGTTTAAACGACAAATTTTCAAAATATCAGATTAATCAGTAACAAAATATTTAAAGACTTCTATGTGTATTCCTTATTCTATTTTATTTATCTTTTTAACTTTCATATTCACGTGTTTCTGTACAAAAGTTACTTGTCTTCACAGTTGGAGAATCTTACCTTCCTCGTATAGTTTATTACTTCCCTATTTTTTTTAAACGTAACAACCAATTGATAAACGCCTAGAAATATAAAAATGTATCATTTTTAAATGTGACTTTGCTAAGTATTTTATAATATTTTTTTAAATCCACTTATTTCTTTAATGTTATAAAATACGTGTATTCGATTTTTTTTTATAATTTGAAATCACAAAACTATATGAGGTTTAATTGAAATAAAAATCTCTATATACATAAAAATATACATATATATATTAAACAACAATAAGTATAATATAAATAGTGTTTTATTAAATGTCATATAGCTTGAAGTACGGTGTTGGTGTAGGTCAGTAGCTCGACAGCTCGTTGAGTGGCGACATCTTTGTTTTTTTGCAAACGCTGCAAAGTTGTGTGTACCGCTGCCTGGATCCCTGCGCTACGGAGCACCAGCTTGGCCTTTAAAAATAAATTACTTTAGTCCCATTACATTTCCATTTAACAAAAAGACATTAATAACTTATAACAGTATATAATCTGGACCTTGATTCTATATAATGCAGTAATAAAGACGCTTCCATAAAGCCTTTGCTTTGTTCTGTGGTTCAGTTTGACATTTTTTTTATGAAATATCTTATCTATATATTTCTGATAGAGCAGTTTATTACAGTTTCAAATGAACAATCGATTGTCGATAAACATTAAGTCTGTGTTAAGATATAATTTGAATTAAAAATCAAATATCAAATGGAAAATTCGTCAACACGATCGTGGTTGTGATCCTCCTGTGTTTTAAACATTTGTGTATTTATTATAGTTATATAGTAACTGGTGTCCACACCCTATGATTGTTAGCGGCCAGCGCCCACACCGCTCGTGCTGCAGACACAACCTCGGCCGTGTCTCCTGTCAACAGGCAGCTAGACAGCAACTCCAAGAGGTCCGCTGTCAAATTCCACACCATTCATATTCTAGATTACCATAATTATTATAAAAAATAGGCGATCGAGTGATTCCTTGTAAATAAAATATAACGTCACCATGTGATTACGTGCAGCGAGTTACTTTGTCATATATATCATAATTTTACTCAAATAAAGACATTTTAAAGTCTAAATCTCTCGTTCAACATTAATGAGTATTAATAGAACACAGGGATGGAGGGAAGTTATAGAACGCGGCACGTTAGTGGGCAGTAAATTAACAAAAGTTACGTTGTGATTTAACGCTTTATAGAAATTGATAGAAAGCTTAAAATCACTACGAAATCTGAAGAATAGGTTCAGATAAATGCTAGGAAATGTGCAATGGTCTATATATATTAAACTAACAGGACTGCAAGAATGCGTGTCTGCAGTGATGTGCAGCGTTGGCGAGGGCCGGCAGTGAGGCGGGCGGCGCGGGCGGCGCGGGCCTGGCCTGCAGCGCGCTCAGCACCGCGGCCGCCCCGTCCGGGTGCCGACTGGCGCGCGCACACAGCGCCCACCAGCCCGCCGGCGGGGACGGACAGCGCCCGCGGAGCTTACTCCACACGGATACCACGTCACTCTGTGTGTCACAAGCACTTCATTATATAAATTATATATTATTATATATACTCGTTATAAATGTGTATGACTAAATTAGTTTAAACAAACTAATATTTTCTGATTACTACCCTTTATTTTATTATTTCTAAAAAACAACATACTCCCGACATTTCGGTTACTGTGCAGCAACCATCACAAGACAGACGGACTGACGAGATGAAACCACATCTCGTCTGTTCGTGATCACGGAAACGTCGGGAGTATGTTGTTAAAAATAATTATAAACGCTCAGTAAATTCGAAAAACATTAGTTTTTTTATAAATAGTTTTTTCTCGAATGGATCTTTTCTTATATTTCGTTTGTAATTAACAAGTCCAATAGCGGTGTATATTGGTATCAAATTATCAATTTCTACAATAGGTTACTGTTACACGAAGTTTAAGTACCTTAAGAATGACAGCTCTGCAGTGATGATGGTTCACACAGTGCGTCAGGACCCTCAAGCCGGCAGCCAGTGTCCGCGTGTGTTTCGGGCGAGCCGCCTCGCGACACACTAGCGCACACACCTCACACAGCACACTGCGGCCGCCGACACAGCCCACCATACTCGACCACGCTGGGAATACATCAAGAAACATATTTTATGTTATAATGTTTATATTATTGATTAAAATACATATTAAAATGTCTGCATATATATACATTGAAATTTACTTCATGTTAAAAGCATTGTGAGAACAGGATGCAACTGTCTAATGTCTTCATAACAATATAAAAAACGTCATTCAGGATTTTCTTATCTGAATCGTGATTTGTGAATTAATTTATGCTTTATACTAAGAAATGAGGTGCTACACATCACATGTCTTTCAATATTTAAACTTGCTTTTGGTCACTTAAATATCGTCATATTAATAAGATTGAAAATAAATAATAATTACATTGAGATTGTATATTACCACGAATCACACTTTACCTGTGTTAAACCTTAAAATAAGATACCAGAGGTTTACAATAATGGATATTGCTCTAGTAAATTTAATATATTTATGGCGATTATATGTTTCTAAAATAGAAATCCGAACCATTGCAATACAAATTATATTATATAAAAATATTATATATTAGACTTTATTAAGACGTAAGTATCAGCATAAATGTGTTATACCTTTAGGGCAATCGTTGGTGAATATCAAAAGAAATTGCATGACACTGTTTCGCAAATCCTCCGTCATCATACACCAGGGCCACAGCCGCGTCAGAGACGTGGCGAGGTCTTCTGACAGACGGTCCTTGGCTGGGGGATTATCCACCAACATGCTGCTGGCTAGGATCAGAACCCAGCTCAACGAGTTCAAGGTCGGCTCCTATGATATAATAATGCATATACAGAATATATTGTAAAAATTATCAGCGCCACTAAGTAATACACAAAGTAATACACAAATACTATGTCCACTTTTAATTATATTTTTTTTTAAACTATAAGGAGATTCCGAATGACCGATATTCATTCCGAGAGGTAAATTACATCAGTTCTATATTCAGATAGATTTCGCTTGAAAATGCTCACAAACTTGCATATATAATATGAATAAGGTAGCATTTTTATAAATTTTTCAGGTGGCTTAACAATTTGGATTAAAGCGATGTTTATGAAATAAAAGTGACTCACATGGTTGGCGTTCCGTATAACGTCTATGGGTTTCCCCATCAGTGTGAGATGGTCTCTCATGGCGTGAAGTACATGAGATATATCTCGGAAAAGATGTCGATGCACCACGAAAGAACGGGCGCGAACACTCGAACATAGCACAGAACTGAGACAGGACGCTATTAGTATCCAACTAGGATCTGAAAGATTATATTAAAATCGATTTAATTAGTCGGTTAAATAGATACCCGTTATGAAATCTAAGATTATCGCGAGTCATTTAAATAAAACTAATATATTTTCGGGCAAACGAGATGCCCGTGATCACGGTTGCTGTAAAGTAAACGAAATGTCGGGATTATGTAGTTTTAAAGTAATAAAAAATCGCATAGTAAATCCGAAAATATATTAGTTTTAGATACTCGTTATTATAGAAGTTATCAATGCTGGCAAATAAAGAGGGTCTAGCTGATCATCCATAGCAAACCGCCCCAATAAAACCCACATGGTCCTAAAGTGCTATGTCGTAGTTACAAATTAATCCAGTATATATACACTATATACTTAAGATACTAAATGTCTACTTGAAATGTGGTGTCGAGAAACTATTTCTGTTTCAAAACAAATCTTTGTTAGTTTCAAGGACCAGCAGACGAAACCGATTCAGTGTTTGTGGTACTACACAGTTGACTTCAGAATTTTCCTCTAATATAAGCCTTTCATAAAAGTATCTAAAAATGCAAATTAATATTGAGTCGAATGTTTTTTTTTTTTGAGACCTACCCGAGTTACTAGTTTGAGAAAAATATATAACAAATTTTGTTAAAGTATGAGACGTCCAATGTGACAATAAATTAAATTCGATAAACCTTTGACTGTTGTGTTAAATCTTCTGCGTCTGGTTTTTAGCAATTTATAAATAACATCAATCGTTAATGATTACAACTATAAGGTGCATTGGCAATATTTTTCAAGCTTCTTGCATCGTACACAGCTTTTCAGAATACGCGCGTTAATGTTTTTATTGTATAACTAGCTGTTACCCGCGACTTCGTCTGCGTAAGAAAAGTGATAAGAAACAATGAAAAAATGTTTAAGCTCCGGATGCGCCCTGCCACCCACTCGCGCGTTATAAATTCGAAATGGGGATTTCAGGCTTTTGTTAAAAAATACACTAAGTTACTCCTTATTATATCAGCTGCCTGCCAATGAGAGTCCCGTAAAAATTGATTCAGCCATTTCAGAGATTAGCCGAAACAAACAAAGAGACGGACAGACAAACAAAAATTGTGAAAATTATTATTTTGGTGAATGTAACAAATACATATTCATATGCATGTAGTTAGTGGCTTGCGCGCCATAGATGTAAATAAGCCCTGCTTACCCTACCCATATAACAACTAAACCTATATTGTTTAACTCTTACTTTCATACTTTTAGTCATACGTTACAAAATACAATGTCTACAGACATTTCAAACGACATTTGTTTCATGATTTAATGAGATCTAAGACTTCGAGTTTTATTTATTTAAATGAAACTAATATTTTTCGGATAAACTACGCGTGATTTATAATTTAAAACAACACACTCCCACGTTTCGGTTATTTTACAGCAACCGTGATGACGGCAGACGTCTCGTCTGCCAGTTAAAAATAATAAATTACGCGTAGTAATCCGAATACATTAGTTTCATTTACATGAATACTTGCCTAAAGATCTCATTGTGATCAATGCTTTAGAGGAGGAAATTATGAAAATTCGTATTACTTTTTTTCAAACATATTCTGCTTACCCTACCCCAAATTTCTGTGCACGCACCTGCCTTTAATAAAAAACGGTTATTTCAATATTACAAACAGACACATCAATTTTATTTATTTGTATAGATATAGATTAGCCCATGATCTAATTAAGCTTAGCCCTCGATATTAACAGCTCGCAGAAGTATTGTTTATTTAATTATATTTTTTTTATCACAATATGTGAAAGAGGACTTAATTTAGAACTACGCTAATCTTATCTGAGAATCGTTTGTTTATATTGGGGACTTTATAATATTTTTTTAGTCTGCTTATTTCAAATAAACTTATATCATTAATATGAAATACAAATTATATAGAATAGTTTTCAATTCAATTTTGGTATATAAGTAAATAAAATCCGTTACTGAATATTGGATATCGGAACATTCCTTGCCTTGACCGTGTAAATATTTCTTGTCTTCGATTCGTTTCCTGAACATATCAACTAGGACTTTACAGATCTCTTCAACCATATGGTCAGGCTGACAGTACCCGCTGTCTCCAGCACAACCGACATCTCTGCCATATTCATACGGTGACTTTAATTCATCCAAGAATGTTATATTCTTTTGGTCTCTCTTATTAACTCCTACTATGGAACGAGAGAGACGACTTAGACAATGTATAGCAGCTTCTTGCCATTCTGTAATATTATATGAACATTATTAACATCAAATAATATAATACAAACACATAAGCTATAATAAACAAATTAGCCACCACTGTTATCGCTCTCCAATGCTTGTAACAATGAAGAAAATAGTGTAGATTTGTCTTTAAGTTCGCACACAGCTTCGAAACTAGATTGCTCGGACAGTAAAGACGCCAACAAGAGCATAGCTTGCGTACGAGCAGATAAGTCTTCTGCGTCACGCACTGAAACAAATAATTTAATTTTATTAATATATTACATCATTTAATTGTCATCGCAATGTCATCTATGACATAATGTATCTGAAATTATATCATATGAATGATAAGATAAAGTGTGATATCAACATAGCGGTTCTGTGATGTAATAAAAATGCATAGGAACCATAAAAAAAAAAATAAATTACCTGGCTCAATAGGAGCGAGTGTTAGTAGCAAGTGATACACACAGTCCTTTGTATTGGCGAGCGCGACCCTCACGCATTTACGTGTGGAGGACGCAGCGAGCGCTCGACATACGGCCGTGTGTACGAAGGAGCACTGTGACACATTAGGATGAGATATACACCTGGAAAAAAGATATAATTATTATATCAGAACCCTGACTTGAACGAAGATATTAATTAATTAATAAGAAAACTAGATAAATACTATAAAAACGTACAAATTAATATGAGAGCTTTAAAACATAGAAATAAAAGCGTTTTAATAAAAACAATTTTTTTTATTGTATTATTTAACACAAAATCATTATTGATACCATTTTGAGCTCAGATTTCTTATTCGACAATGGAAATTAAATCAAATTTATATCAAACCAACCTAAACAAAACTCTGTACAATCCCTTTTCATTCCAAAGCTGTACAGGAGCTCCCTTGTATAATGTGATATTATTGATGACGTCAGCGACTGCCGCCACCAGGTCGGCTGTCGGCGGTGGCCGTGTGTACGCTAATGTTGGGGACAAATGAAACTCGCTCTTCTGTGCACGTACTTCTAGTTCCGAGCCACGGTCTAGGACGGACAGTGGGATATTCGGTTCTGAAAATTTAAAACCCGTTGGTAACGTATATAGTACCGGTCAAAATTGATTGACTTAAATTACGAACATGAATAATCAATCGTAAAAATTTCACACAATAGTTTCGTCGTCTTTAGTTAGTGTTTTGCTTCGGAAAACAATTATCTTAGGGATGTTTTCGTCATTCATAAGTCTACATCAATAGGACTCAACTGGTGCGGTTTTATTATGTCTGAAAACTGATAGCAACTATTGAAAATACATGTCATATTTCCGTACAAACCTATATTGTGTTCGTATTGCTTATTGTTGGAGAACTCTACAAATATATTCAGACAGTCTTCTATGAAGTCTCCTCGGTTGATCGCTTGGAGTACCTCGATTTCTGTAACCTTGAATATAAATAAAATACATACTATTTTTATTTGTAAACAATAGACAATGTGCAATTTTAATAACTTTTATGTTGAAAACCATAAATGCCATAAGTAATAAATATTATTTTTCTTTATTATCATTCAACATTTTCCTCATGTCCCATTTATATTTGCAAACCACTCGCATACCGTGAAAACCGATCTTGATTGCAAATATTACAAGTGTCATATTTGTCGCAACTTTACCAGCAAGTAAATTGTTGCAATTCCAAGAAAATTATATACTTAAAAACCATAAAAGCTTTTGCTGATAAACCTATGTAAATGTACTTTGGAAGTCTTTCATATAGATATCAATTTTATTTATTTACTTTTCAACAAACAAATTTAAACTGACAACCAAAACTTATTAATTTTATAGACGTATATGTATGTACTTTATTAATAAAAGATGTTGTCGAAAATTTTGAATATAGTATAT
>DVQP01002790.1:0-11854 GCA_018231745.1 Danaus eresimus
AAAAATAGCGCAGGTCAAGAGGTTTCATTAAGGTTACGTCCTCAATTACAGAATCTTAAGATTTCTGTGCACTTTTTAATAAAGACCAAAATTTTAAGTAACATTTTATTTTACAATTTTATACAACCTCCAACTTGCACGCTAATTCTATCAGTCTTTATACGTAACTTGCTATTATATCAAAAAAGACAGTTCATTGTCGTACCGCAGTTGTAAGTGAAGAGTAAACAAGTAATACTAATGATTCATACATAGCTAAAACATTGCTGTTTGCAGAAATTAAAATGTCGATACAGGCCACGCCGGGATCTCGATTTGCCGTCAATTTGGGTGGTGTTTGTCTTCGAGCCGACGCTGACGGCTTTTATCCTTCTGCTTTGATCTGTTTGCTCAGGAACCCGTTACAGTCCGACCCTTTAAATCATCTGTTTACATTGTATGATGTAAGATATCTAAAGGTTGCCAACTTAGGAGGCGTCACGCTTGCTAACAAAGGAATTTTTAAATGTACACTTTTTGGATATCTAATAATTTTTAATTTAATTAGTTTCAAGAAATAACTTGTGACAAATTAAGCTCTTCAAAACGTTAGACTTCTATGACCAAACTTTTTAGACGTAATGAAGTATAATATACATTTGTTTTAAATAATCTTAATAATAAGTAGAAAGTACATCGACTGGATTTCGTTTTAGGTTTTCGTAAAATTAAACAGCAGTTAATGTTAATGCTTCTTCAAAAAAGTTTCTAACTCTTAAGACATTTAAATAATTTAGTTTTTATGTTGGGTGCGTATTTTATTGCATCGCCTTTTCTAGTAAAACTTTAAAGTTCTGAAACGGTTCAGGCAATGTTTACAAACATTTTTTTCCTGCTCCGTTTTTCTCTGTTTCATTTCCTGTTGATGGTGACAGACATTTTCGTATCGAATGTCAAAACGAACATGAAATTAGTTGTATAAATGGAGAAAACAATGACTGAAACATGAGAGTGATTGACTTGTGAATATAATCAGAAATAAAATTTATTATTTTTCTTTATTGTGATTTAAAGACGCAAATATCGAACATGAATTTAATTTCTTTCAATTCATATAATTCAGTTTACATGTAAACATTTTGCCCGATAGAGTGAATGTCCATTAATTTATTTAAATTGCCTTATTATCATTTGAATACTCGTCCAGAGTTGCAATAAATTAATTAATAGCTTTAGTAAATTATTATTTCACATATAAAAATAATTATGATACCGTTTTTAAAAAAGTAAAATAAAAATTGGGTTTATTGTCCCGACATTGAGATCTTATTATTAATTCAAGCTTTCCTATTTATTAGAAATGCTTTTTTACGTGCACATTTTGGTAAATTGTGACTTTTCTTTATAAACGTAACAGCTTTCTAATGTGATACCTTTCTTTAATTACTAACAAAAACTATTATCTTTACTTACTACTCTTCAGTTGTCAATATTTGTACAGCAAATAAATATTTCACAGTTAAAAGTTGCTTTAACAATTTCGATTCGGTCCGGTTAACCGATGTTTAAATAACGAATACGAGAGATTTACCAACGCCTGAAATCCGTAATCAATATTCATTAAATACACCAGTGAAGAGCCACTTGGTTCAAGTTATTCAACGATAATGTTCAATTCAATTATCCCAAATAAGTTTGTTGATATTCAAGGTAACTATGAACACTAATTTTGTTTCTATATTGATAAATAATAGCAAATATTTCACGGAAAGTATCTATGTGGTGCAAGAAGAAAATTGTGCAAAGGAAAATAAAATTCTTTTTAACCCGACGTGGACAATATTCAGTTTTCCGTCAGTTTTCGTCGGGTCGGGGGTCACATGATACCGGACGTGAGACGCATATCCCAAAATTTGAAATACAAACTATTGTTTCATATGACAATGGAAATTGGGTAAAAACACTCTCAAAGCAAATAATGTTTGATCACCAAGAAGTCTTTCTTAGATTATAATATTTTGATGTTACTTTTGATATTATACTTAAGATGTGTGTTTTACAAAAGTAAACAATAATGATTTTAATTAACTGATTTATTGAAAAAAAAATAATTAGAAAAACTCACTAATCTCAACCTTTGTCCTAGGCTACTGTAAAGTTACCAAAAGAAATTATATGAAATGAAGTCTATTGATTCCTATTTTTATTCTCAGATTGATCCTGTCTAGTAGATAATAGAATGTTATTCATCGAAAATGATTTTTAAAATGTACTATAACAAAAGTATTAAAAAAAATCAACATCTGCGTCTCATCTGTAAGCCTAAAAAAAATTTATATAAAATTCAAGCAACATCAGCAGAGAAATGATAAATGTGGCATAATACCGATCCATCCCAGGGGCTATATTTTGTCACGTATCCGGGTCATAAAAGCTGTCCCACTTGGGTCTAGATTAACCCACAACACGCTGGTAATCTAATTCACCTCAAGCGAGACGAAAATCTTTTATTACGAATAAACAATAGATTTTGACTCTTGTCACTAAATTTTTCTGGTGGATCTCATCGAATATTTTTAATTTCAATGATTATTTGAAGCTTCGACTTCACTGTCATAGTAATCTCAGCCTGCTTAATATAGCTTTATTCACAAGTTGTTAAAAACTAATAACAAAACAAATTAACTGATGAAACAATAGTCACAGACTCGGAGTAATCCCAGCCGCGCTGTAATTACTTCCTCGAGCACGCGCTAACTAGCTGGCTGCCTGGATTAGCCGAGCTGGCTTAGCTAAACGATTTCAACTTTATTAGCTCCTCCATTTGTGCTATATCAGATTTTTTAATCTGGTTTCAATTGTTTTGAAACGTCTCAAGCCAGGAACCTTAAAATATACATTATTTTCACATTTTTAACAAGTGGTATTTCAAAATAAAAATATGAAATATTGGACAAATGTGGGTTTGGAATTATTAAAACTGTAATACTGTTAGGAGTTAAAATGTCATTCGAATTACAATATTACGATACATTGGAATCGTTTGACGGCTATATAAAATTTACTGGCCATTTATCACGCTCAATAACACTTTCTATCTAGAACCTTCGTAATATCACAAAGTACGTGATGAGAATAAGTCTATTTCAAAAGTCCAACTGACGCCATGCGGTTTTATGTTCAACATGTCATTTAACCGTAAAGAATTTAGAAAAGAAGATTTTTTTTTAAGATAATGTTAAAAATTTTACGACCTAATGGAACAACAAAATTATAATATGATTTTCTAATCGAGTTTTTAAAACTCGAAGTTCTTGACTTTTCACAATAAATAGCCAGTTATTTTTTGGTTTAGAGAGATAATCTTATAATGACAAGGATAAAACTCTCAAGTAAATTTTATGATAATCCGCTGAATTAGCAAATCGCATAACGACGAAAACGTGTTTCACGGAACGCTCATATTTTCCAACTTTGCGAACGCACCTCGCACCGCGACCTGTCACCATTAAAACTTTGTCAGGATGGAATTATGTTAAAATGAAAAATGATTTGACGTTATGCAATATTGTGCAAATCATCTCTGATAGCGAAGAAGACCGTTCAAAGTTGGCAAAACAAATTATATGGAGAAATATTGAATAAGTTACATTATGTATAATTTACAAAAAGTAAGGTCGTGGTAAGAATCGTGAGGACTTCTTCTGATGCAATATTCTAAATCTTTTTAAAGTAAAAAGAATTATTAATAAATGTTACAGATTTAAAACTTCGCCCCAGATTCTAACTTGTTAATATTCTAGTAAAAGTTCTATTTTGATTCGTGACATTTTTTCCTTTAGAAAGTGAAAAATTAACGAACGAAGGATACTTTTTTTAAAATGGAAGAAATTCTGTGAAGTATTTGAAGGAAAGTAATGTTTCAATGTAACCAAAGAAACAGGTGAAAAGTACAGAGAGAAGTGATGAAACGAATAGCTTTTAAATAGATAGTACATTCAAGAACTTTAAGTTAAATCTTTTATTAATATATAATTTAACCTCCTCTCTATCATATACTAGAACAATAATGATTTATGAGTTTTTATACTAAAATATTACTTGATAAATAAATATTATATTTAAGGTACACTATTGTATGAAATAGAAGCTCTTTGTAGGAAAAAAACCTAGAATGTAGTAATAAATCAAACTAGGAAACTAAACAAAATTATAATTTCGCTTTTTAATCTCACTGGCATAGATTCTTAAAAGAATTGGCTTTCAAGTTGGATACTGGGAGTATTTGTGTAAGGCAAAACTACTTCTTAGTCAAATAAAAATAAATAAGCAAATATTGTTCTATTAATATTATTTTTCCAACCAAAATAAAACATTATACATCCCAATATATGCATTTTTCGGTTTTTACACTTTATTGATAAATTCGTAGACGTTAGAGTGGAATAGGTTGTAGTAAAACATACGAGTACAATGTAAAAGACATTGTTTTAAACAGCTTTTGTAAAACGAGTCCGATGTTTGATAACTGAAGTTGAGTTTATTTTTAGCCTTTGTAGCTTACTACATGTGATCATAAAGTTAGCTTAACATATTGAATCTCCAACATATAAGTATCAGTTTACGTCCCTCGGGTAACATCATATTTTGTTATGGTACCTTTAGAAATATTGACACATAAAGACTATTTACCGAGGATTTAAACATTATAAAATGTTACAAGCGAATCCATGTGGATATTGTATAATATTTTGAATGATTAATGTACAAAGCCGATACAAAGCCTCATTATGCAAAGTTACAAGGCGCTCGTGTCTAGTGAGTCAAATTCGTATCAATATCACCGTTGAGTGTGAAGATTGCATGTTAATATAAATTACCTACAACGAAAACTGCTCAACTTCACATCATGTTTTGTTATTTTTCATATTTATTACTAATTATCTCTCAGACCTTAAATTTTAAATAAAAAACAAAAAACGGATTTAATATTATGATAAAATTGAGAACGCATACACGAGCAATTGTAACATCAATAAATAATTAGATAATCCACGATTAGTCAATCGCAATAAATACCTAATGATGTTCTCTTTGCTTGTCCCAATTACTGGGATTTGTGTTAATCCTGATTGGCTTGGATTGGCTGTTTACTACAAATAATGAGTCATTGTGCGCTGCTGATTATGATATACTTTTATTAGACTTGTCGACTTGGCATAAATTGCTATTTAAGACTCACTTGCGACAGTTTCATTTTTAAGATTATTATTATAATAATTGTCGTCAAAAATACTGAGTTCGATTCGATCCCCGATGGTTAAATGGTATTTGAATTGCATAAGGAAGAAAGGAATCATAGGATTGGGATAGAACCCGAAGGAACTCAGGTCTTCCGGCACTTTCATTTTGGCAACAACCGCAACAATAATAGGCACTTGTCCGATGAGAGGACACGTCCCCCTCGGCCGAGGATACACAAAATTTGAGCCGTAGACCAGTACTTACAATTTTTGTTTAATCACGTCTTTATTTATTATCTTTTGAATTAAAAATTGTAAACTTCAGTATAAAAACTCATTTGAATTTATAAATAATATTTCTATTACTTATTTTCCAAATATTTGAAAAATTTTAAATACATAGAACTCAATTTTCTCCAAAAATTTGTATAATTGGTCAGAATATTGACAAGTTATTGTCATTTAACAATACTCGTGGGTGTTAACTTCAATGTAAACTTAAATTTATACAGAAGACTATGTTATATATAATAATGAGTAATTAAATGTAGCATTACATTAAATCCTGAGTAACTTTTAAGATCTGAAGTCGAAATAAAGAAAGACGAATGCGGAAACTTTGGGCCAACCTCTAGCTTCAATTTTTATATAATACGATTTCCTTCAATGATATTGTAAAGCGTTTCGATAAAATAAATAGAACACAAGACCTTGAAAATATAGTGAAGTATTGTATGTTGTATATCATGTTATTATTCAAGCATGGCTATAGGCACTTACGATATCTAATGACTTCGACTTATCAGAAAATTGCTAATTAATCAATTTAAAAGTGAGTGCATGATAGAAGTCAGTCTAATTGTAAGTTTCCCGATTCATATACATGTCTTATAGGACACAAAATTCTCGCCAAGATTTTAAATGTAAAAATTATTGTGAGGCGACTCAGAACAAAGACATGATATTGATTTTACAGCAGACGAATTCCCTTTGCTTCAATCTGCATAAAACTTGGCAATTTCACCATAATGTAATTTGCACAGTGATGCATACGTTATGCATAAATTATGCAAATTACGCCATTTTACAAAATATTACAAATTTCCCTTTAAGTTACGATACACAAAATGGACTCGAAGCTTCTGTTTGTTTTATGCATATGTTTTATTAACGCCCGCTGCTCAGGTTCTTCGTCCTTATACTAAAGACGATTTTAATAATAATAATTGTTTATTAAACTATTTAATTATTCAACATATGTACATATATCCAAAAAAATATTTTAAATGACTTTTATTTGGTTATATAATTTAAAATAAAAATTATTTTATGAAAGAAATACCCAATTTTAATATTACACTGAATGTGAGCTGTTAAAATGTCAACAAAAAAACCTAAATAACCTATGGTTCTAAATAATCCTGTACGCCATAAAATTGAATGTCAAATTTCCATGCTTTTGTTAAATATTTGATTATTAAGTCAAGGAGTAACTTTAATTATATGTTACCCAATTGGTGTTGAGGAGAAACTTAAAGGAAAGTTCCGTCAAGGAAAGCCCATGTGATATATTTATATTTGATTTTGAAGCCAAGTAATTTGCGAAGTTATTTTCTTCCTCATTAATTAAAAGGCTTAGAACTTAAGTACATATTAACGGTGGAATTTTAAAAGTACGAGTGAAACTTTCTTTCTCAAATCACGCAATTATGAAGCAAATGGAGCATTTCATAGTAATTACTTTTTGAAGAAGGCTCGGAAAGTAAAAAATTCATGAATAGTAGATCTCTTCACTTCAATCACATGCCTTTCATTTTACTATTCATTAGCTTTTCCATCCGATCTCGTTTGCATGAACTTCGAAATCCATATTACAAAATGCAAATATCGCTAACATTAAAAACTTATCAGCGAATTTTGCTGCCATGACGACCAAAATCGTTTGGACCAAACGGAAAAATTATTAAGGATTATAAAAGAAATATAATGGAGCATTATATTTTATCGAGATCAACTATAAAGGGTCGTAATAACTCCTATTCTATAACAAATAACATGCAATGAAATATATTTTGATTTATGGTTTTAAAGTTGACTAATCAAAAAAGTGATTCGACAAGGCGGTCCAAGTTGGCTGTAAATGAAGACGGGCTCTGTCGCAGGCTCGTTAATTGTTATTAATGACTTTTATATTACTCCCATTACTGACGGAATAAAAGTCGCCTTAATGACGTTCTCTGCGATATTATAATGGATGTAAAGAAAAATATCTTTATGTCAGATTTTTCACTAATGTTGCAAAAAAGTTATGTAATACCAATAGAAAGAAAAGCTTTTACGGAGTTTAACCGCCCTTATTAAAACATTGATAAAGCACCAAAATAAAACGGAAGCGATTACTTTCAAAAAGGGATGATAAAATTATCCCAGTTTATCTTATACCATCTGTACCCTACTAAGTGGTTTTGATTCAATTAAGTTGATTATAATACAAAGGACCTCCTGACATGAGACGGTTCCAAATCCGAGAAAAACTTATTACAATTTCAAGGTTTAATTAGATGTACTAGTTTTCATGTCTCCAAGCTCGGTCTTGATATTTTATAATGTAAGACAACAATGATCAAAATAATAATAATTAATTAAAATAGCATTTCCAAATTTAAAGATCACATTGCACGTAAAAATTTGCAATAAAGGAAAGTCTAATTTAATTTTTTTTTCAGAAGCTTAACACTCTAAGTTTTAAGGATGCAATGTAAACATTTTCACTGTTTTTATTAATTCTGTGCTAAAATATGTTGATTTTAATCAAATATATTTAAACCAAATTTTATTTCACTATAAACATAAAAAAAAAACGAAAATATCTATTGCCTTAGAGTATATTTACAGATTACTTCTATATAAAAAAATATTGTAATAACAACTAACCTCGAGCGGTGCCAGTGCTGGTCGTTTAACAATCACAACAAAACACCATATCACTTCACTACACCTGCTCACGTCGCATGGATTACGAAGCTTCCCCTCACCGCCTGGACCCTGACGCAGTGAACCAACGATGCGGCGAGCGCCGCGCGACTGACGGCCGGAGCCTCCTGCAGCGCGCGCACCTCCTCGCTGTTTGACCGTCTTCAATTGTAAATATCTTTGATTGTGATTGGATTGTTTGCCGGCTAACGGACGGAAGTCTTGTTTGGTTATGAACAGACGATTAAACATCACAAAAATATTACTTGATCTTCCCCATTCCTAATAGAATCTGTACGGATCTTGAACATTTAAACTCACAACAATTATCATCTTTCATCTTCTCCACAAATTTCAGAAAATTTAGTATTAGTTCAGCTCACCTTATAAAATACGCCTTTGGATACAATTCGTTAATTATTTGCCTATATAAAAATATATATTTTAAAGTTATTATTTATTTATACACTGCATTACTTTGTATATATGTGATGTTGAAGGATTTATTATCCTATACAAAACTAACATCATTAGTTTGATAATACCAGCGATAAATACGTTATTTCAAGAGAGTTTTAACTTTCAACTCGGGACACAAAAATCACTAATGTCATTGGCTTAAACAAACAAAATAAATGTACATCGTAATTTAAAAAAATGTGTAGAGAATAGATTAAATACTGAAAGCAAAATTGATACAATCAATGATATTGATTCTTATTAACTCAGAATGTTGTTTAAAGTCATTAAAACCCATTTATTTAACCTAAACTAATTGTCAATAACGTATAAATATTACGTCTTAAGTCTTACATTTAATAAATTACAAGTAAGAAACCTCTTTACAATACAAACTTTATGAATACGTAAAAAGACTTTTTTTTACCGTCATCTAATAAGGTCATTATATAATTTCAAACTTTGTAGGAAGAATTAAGAAACGAAATTTTCTTACTTCGAAAAAAATAATTTGCAGGGATTCCTGATAGAATTGATGTTCAATAATAAATGTGAATAGGTTTGTACTGAGACTAAGAAAGTGCGCTTACCGTCTGAGCCTAGATATCTTTTTCCCATCATGTCAAAAAATTATTTGATACAATCCGATTGTAGAAAAAAAAATGTTTTTGAAATCATTGTTATCCAGTTATTTAATATTCGTTTTTTTTTTAACAAAATGTTCTCTCAAAAAGCTTCATTTACATTATATAAATGATGTGGTGGCATTCTAAAGGAAGAATTTCATGTGACATCCACGATGTAAAATTTAGTTAAAATGAACTAATCCGTTTTATTAGATAAGCTGCCACAATGTTTTAAAAGTTACATTTATAATTATATACGCATCGTTATCCAAAGTTTATATTATTAAATAATTTCAGCTCTATCTGTTGTTTATGTCTTTCAAAATTAAAGTTAAAGCATGAGAAGGTCGTCATATTCTATTTATAGTAACGCCTCTTGGTTTTCTGTAATTCTTAAAAAATCCTCTCATTTGATACCCATAATGTAGAGGTCCATTAAAAGTACTTATATTTAAAAAAAAAGGAAAAAAAAAGAATGACGTCTAAAAACTTTAACCATACGTTGTCTTTCTAAATTAAACTTGACTACAAATTACAGCTCAATCGGCCGAAGATTTTTTCTCAAAATAGGTAAACCCTAAAGTTACTTTAAGACAACATGACAACATATTACAGAAACAGAAGTTGAAGAAGACTGATGCCTGTTTGTGTTCGGTCGAATGCAAACTACATATCTGAATGAGAGTTGAGTTTGACTTGTGATACAACTGTCATAAAAATAAAGTTGATAGAAATGGATTTTTAACCTTTTTGTGAAATGCATATTTGATGAAATTTTGTCGCTGAAGTTCTGTGGTTAGGAAAATATATGAACTAGACGAAATTATATTTAAACATGTCATTTTGTCGAAAAAAAAAACAGCTAGAAGATACTTATATGATATATGCTGAAATGTGTATCTTCACCGAAATTGTTTAAGCAACACTGCTATTTAGGACATCACGAGTATGTAACAATTTTGAAAAAATTGTAGGTCATGGAAAATTGGCTGTATTGATTGGTACGATGGAAGAAACGAGAGTATTATATACAAATTACATTTACTATATTCAAAACAAACAGTTGAACTGACAAAAAAATGAATAGCTAAAAACGATTTGTTGTTTCCGAGTATTCGTATTGGTTTTAGTCTTCACGGTTCAATAAATTGTTTACATTCATAAGCAGAAAGTGATATCGAACATGAAAACAGAAACGTTTTATATAGAACTTTTATTAAAATGTTCTAAAAAAAATCCTGTCTATAGAATGATTGGCAAACGCAAAATAGAATGTTCTCTTAAAAATATGATACACCGAAAATTTTACACACGCACATAGGCATATATTTATATATATAAACTACGACATCAGATTTATAAACCAATAAATAAATCGAACAATGTAGAACTACCACAATTTACAAAAAGCCCCGCCTTTATAAAATAGATATTTAAATTTTGTATAGCAATAAGCAGAGAGGATATTTCATTAAACTGTATCTTAAATAAAAGAATATGAGAAAATCCTAGGAGTACATAAAGTTCTTGTAACAAACATCTAGTGATGAAGGCTGGTAATAAACGGGGCGGGCGGCGCCGGTGACGTCTTCCGCCTCTAATGTAATCAATTTCAATAACTCTCTTTAAAATTGAAACTCGTTTAAGCTGCAGTCGCTTCTGTGAGCGTTTTAGCTACATCTACAAATAGCACCATTTCTAAATTTTTCAAATAAACAAGAATTATTATTTGACCTTTCACAATTTTCACTTCTGTACTGATATAAGCAATGTTACGACAAACCTTGGAAAGAGATAAAAAGAAAATGAAAAATCTTCTCTTATCAATTTCTTTTGAGACTTCCTATTGATAAGCTACCTGTTTAATACTTGTAAATGATACGATGTAATATAAATTAAAAACATAAATGTGTGCTTATCGTATGTTTCGGAACTCTACTGTCATGCTTTGGTTGGTTCCAAAATGACAACAAAACTAAATTTTGCATTAAAAGAATAAAATGATTTGAGGTGGAACATGTATATTATATCTTTTTTTGCATACATTAGCAATTTACAAAAAGATGTTATAAAATGATGACTTAAACAAGACGACTTTACAAGAACTGATGAAATTAAAAAAAAGTTTTATCCACGAATCAACATTTCGTTGTCGGACTCTAGAACTTATCTGAAAATGTTTTATATGTTATTGGTAATAATAAGTTAAATTTTAAAACTTTGATATTTAATCATTAGTTAAATGTATCTGATTAATTAAATCAACATAAAAATTAAAGTATTTAGCGGTTACTATCGGTAGATATCCTCCGTATTATGTCTTCTTTGTAGTGTTAACAATTAATATTACAAAACAATATAATTTTGGTCGCAACCTGTTAATGTGATTTCTATTTAAAATTAATTATTTTCAGTAGTTAATATACTGGATATTAATAAGTGTTTTCGTCATCGTCGAGACCACAAACAGCTCTAGTCGTTAAAATGTAATGTACATAAAATGTTTCAGACTTGACACTTCCTGATATATATTTTTTATTGATTTCATATACAAGGATACATTTAATTTCAAAT
>DVQP01002791.1:0-11849 GCA_018231745.1 Danaus eresimus
TATATATATATATATAAGTATGTATTAAGTCAAAAGAAATTTTATTTTTTTCCCAGTTTATGTGAATATTTACCTTTGCCCGCTATAATAATAAGAACACATTCCACAGCACGTAATCACTCAATTCACACTTAAACCTTTATCGTGAAAGATAATTATGTCATATAATAAATAAATGTGTTAATTAAACTCTATGCAAATATTTTTCCATCTGATCTCACGTACACTTGGCAACATTAGTGTTAACCGTAATGCCTCACATTAGACGTGGTTAAGCCGTTCGTCAAATAAATATATTTTGTCATATGTAAATCAAGGCACGTGTGATCTACTAATATTGATAGAGTCCAGGCCAGAAGTGATAAGATCGGTGGCTCATCAGGCTTGAGGCGGATGCAGTGTTCTGTGGGCGCCCCTCCTCCCCCCACCTAGTGGTGCTCGCCATTCTAATTAGCCATTGTGGTCGCCACTAGCTAGTTAAAATAAAGTTTTGCAATCCGTCCGGCTCGCCAGGACGCCAGTTACAATTCAACCGCCGTCAAGTAAATACGCGTTTCGTATTCCGATACGACCGGTAACACGCGGTTATGACGAAAGTGTTTGATAGTGCTCCCAATAGCTGATAAGCGGACGTTTCTGATATTAATATAATGTAACAGTCTCGAATGGAGTTAAATAGCAGGCGATATAAACGAAGCAAGGTAAACATTACATATAAATGGGACATCGTGTATATCTATCGCAAATCGTATCCTCAACATAATGTGGTTGACATATTAAGATAGCTTTGATTGTATGCACATTGTAAATAGTGAAATTCTCTAACGTTTGCTCTGAATGATTTTTATAAAAGATTATTATTATTGATTTTTTTTTGTTATCTGAAAGTTGCTTATAATATATTTTCTTTTCTTTCCATGTATTAATCTTCAATAACGTATTTAAAGATATAAGTTTAGATAATCGTTTTGTAGGCAGTGTAGATTTAATAGCCTCTAAAGATTTATAGAGAATTATTAACTTAAGCATTTTATGAACACAAATTACTATAAGTTTTCTTAGAATATAAACAAATGACACCAACGGTACCGAATGTATTTTTTTTTAAATTAATACGAATGAGGATAAAACTTTAGGAATCGCACGTCAGTAGCTATTAAACATGTAACAACTGATTACAGATACAAATCAATTATTATTTACTCGTATGTAAATTATATTAAATTAACCCGTTCTTATATAACTCAAGGATATATTATAATGTTTTAGCACAAGTCTGTTGAGTATTTTTTTTATGTTATACATACTTATATTATGTAACGGATAACTCGTCGTTTCTCTATGGTGAACACAGAACTGACCTTCGTCATTATGTCCTATGCATGCAATAGTTCTGAGTATATTGAATTTTAAATCAATTCAAGCGATTTCAAACTCTAGCCCATAATGTATAAGATTCATATCTGCGCCCGCATATAAAGGGAATGTCGTGAAAGCTCGTGTAATGAGCACGCATGGGAATAACAATCCCTGTTTATAGTTCTCTGTGAACTTTCAAATTATTCGATTCTGTTGAACGGTTATTAATAAGTGTCGTACGAAATTCCGTTATCTGTTACGTGGAACGATAATTAACTCTTATCTCTAATACCTTTTCAAGTCGAGTGTTTCCTGTATTTGTATCGCATTCCAAATCTATTAATAAAACTATTGTTATCATAATTTATAACTATTATTGTGAAACGATTGACTTTCTAAAAATATGTATTTACAATCAACCTACTTAAGGTGTAACAAAGTAGAATACAATTTCATCGTTTTAATCGAAGTATGTTATTTTTTTATACCATCTGTTATTTTCCACTAGTTTTCGTTTTTTTAAGAAAATTATACTCATATAACATATAAATCTAATTTGTATATTGATCACGATTTATATATATTAAATTAAATAATTAACTTAAATCAGTATGTATAAGCAAATGATTGTATTGTTGTTTATACTTGATGTAAGCCACGTGAGCTGCGTGATGTGACGAAAAAATTGCAATAGCCATATGAATGGGACACATGTTGTGACGTAATTACGACATAACCTTCGTAAGGTCTCTGGAACCGTGACATCTTATGAGTCATTGGTACAATTGACCTGTTTTGATGTCGGATAGCTTTTTTGAATCAACACTCATCCTTGACTCAGAGCAGACGCGGAGTTATCAATGAATTTATTAGATAAGTAAGAAACAACATTATCTCACGAATTAATGTTATAATAATGATTTATTAAATATTTTTTTTGATTGATTGATTTTGTAAATGTTGAGATTACTTTTCTTACCGGTATTCATGTAGGTCTAAAGTTTTTTTTTTATTTCCCAAAGAGGCAAACAAGCAGACGGCCTACCTGTTAGGAAGTAGTGTTCGTGGCCCATGACATCTTCAAAATAGTGGATGTTTTTAACCTTTTCTTGCCTATCCTGCTCGTAACTTAGGTTTTTAATTAACCTGAAAATTCACAAGACATCCTAGTTGGTTCGCTAGTCTTTACACGGACAGACACAAACAAACACACACATTGCTATTATGCTATAATGATATAATTACGTAAAGTGCGATATTTTTTCTTTGGCTGTGTGACGACTGACAATCGTTCACGCATGACATCATTTGAACACGTCAGACAGCGTCATATTCATCTTCGCGATCCTCGGTGCGGTGTCATAAGTCAATTAACATATGAAATTATCTATGTTTTTGCATATTTGATAAATAATTCGAGCGATGATGTCAATCCAAATTCCTCGATTCTCACGACTTTTGATTGATTATTTGGTGGACTAATCGTACACTCACGTATGCCCTTTTGGTTTATTGATTGTCTATTGTCAAGTGATTCTGGCTTGATTGTGTTGGCGTCAGTTTCTGTGTGCGGTTCAATCAGTATCCGACATACAATCCCCGTTGTTTAAGTCCGAGCCCATGAATCTTGTTACATATAGATTATTGCTGGAGTGCCCATTGAATGATAGACGTATATGGATTCCTTGACCCTATTTAATTATACAGCGATTCATAAACTCTTCAACAGCCGACGGTTTCCCAGAAAAGCTATATAATGTAGGGCATATTGTCACAAAAGAATTAATGATGATGTATTTCTTCTTGGGATTTTTAATAGATGAAAATCATTGTTATCAGATAATGAGTAATTTAATTACAAGAACAAAAACATCCTGACATGTACCTAGTAAAATTTACATTGCTGGATGAATTTAACGTAGTAAAAAAATTTTCGTTTATATTTGTTTATTATAATTTCTTTAGAGATGCGATTCATTTTTATGTCTTATATCAATTTAAATTATCTTCCATAGATACCAGAATTCAACCTGGATGGCAACAACAGCCTGAAACACAACGGCAGTGCAAAGGACTTGGCCTCCGTGATGGAGAACCTAAAGAAGAACAGCCTCGTCTCCCGCCAGAACCAGACCCTCAACACCCAAGTTACCAGCTCCTCTAAGCAGCAGGTAACAATCATCTGTGTTATAAAAGTCCTCTAGCTCTTTATAATCCATTATCATCCATATAAATATAATATTATCGAAAAACAATCCATTTGACAATTTGAAAAAAAATAACAACATCCAAAAACATTTTAATTCCTAGGTGTCGAAAAAAAAAATTCTTAATATATGACATATTTTTGCTGCATACAAAAGATTACCATTCTTGGTTAGGACGTGGTTTGTAAAAATAAATACGCTTTTTCCTCGACACCGTTTGCCATCGTAAGTAATGCAGCCGTACTCGATTCTCCTGCTGGCATTCCCATATTCCAGCTTCCTTTTTTGATCCGCACTCGTATTGTAAGATTGGAATCTTGGAGACGCCTGGGAAGAGATGTGCATTATAAAGAGAAAGACATAACCATACAAAAGAAAATAAACATTTAATTTTGGATTTAACTTCATGATATACTATGTTTGGTTTACGTTTTTATATAATTTTCATTAAATCCGGTGTTTAAAATTATTCATCATATTATTACGTCATCAGTTAAAACGAAAAATATCTTAGTATTTGTGGAAATCTTATTTCTTAAGTTTATTTAAGGGATATTAGAAACTTATCAAATTGGCTTCTTTAAGTATAATAAACTTCTTCACAGTTTCTTGAATGAGCAAACAAAAAAATTCAAAACAATACATTTAAAGTAATATACCAGGGTATTATAGAAAATAAATAATTTAATAAGAAAAGTTAGAAGAAAAAGACGATGAGATAGTCTTAGTTACTAAATAGAAACTTACGAGAAAAATATTTAATTTATTATTGATATTAAAAAATATATGCTTTTCACCTTTCCTTTCGCACTGATCATTGGTAAGAAAAAAATCGCATTTAAATGTCCATTAACAAGCAACGTTCCATATAATATATGGAACACACACACACACACTAACATATCAATGTACATTTTACATACATTTTATAATAAAAAAATATATATTGTGGTATTCGTCCGTCAGCCACATTGAATATATATTTATTTCTTTTTACTACTAGGAACGAAGTTTAACTTGATATAAAATTATAATACTCTGTTTTATTCTACAGATCGCTTATTAAATCGTATCTACAATAATAAGACAAATCTCACAACGGGAGCGAATTGTTCAAAAATAAAAATATGTATTAAATGTACAGTGACCAAAATTATTTTCTTTACCTGAATATATATTTACTATTTACATCTAAATTGTTATCTTACTTATGAATGGTTTCTTAAAATATACGACTTTGTTTACAAAACCGTCCATTTTTCGTATCATTATTTCTCACCTACATCCTTTCAAACCATTATTGATATTTCCCCATAGTTTCTTAACATCTTTAGCATAAACAGTCCCTTTATTTTGTAATTGTTATGATAATTAACACGATTTACCGCTACGAACACTATGGCATATAATTTAATATAAACACTCGACCAATCAAGTAAAGATATATGAGGAATCTAACGCTTTTGACATGCGTAAAATCTTGTTTAACACAAAATGATTAAGCTTTAAAAGATCAAGGCTAACTTGAGACCGAGCGATGTAATCATAGGGCTTAGCGCATTTTGTAACGAAATTTCGAAGGTCGACTGTCACTAAATACTTACGTTCTAATGTGAAATAAATAAAATAATAATTTATCATTATCTAGTTAAACCAATAAAACATACTAAAATAATTTGTGCTTAAATATAGAACGTCAGTTATTTCTGCTTCGGCCTCGGTCTGTTCATAAAATTGCTAGTTTATTTTCAATTCGACTCTGGTTCCAAAAAAAAAAAAACGAAAATACATGAAACACGTCTTGATTTCGATAAGACATCGGTACAATTAATAATAAAAACCAAATTGTTTAAGTTTATGGAAAAAAAAGTCTATATTAAATTAAGTGTAGACAACGACCTATTTAAAAACTGGTTCCATGTAAAAAAAGGCGTGATTTAGTATTCTTTGTTGCTGTGAAACTAAAAATTGGATGCGAACGTGGGGTCTGTTTACGATAAATCCGCTAGTAATTATTGTTGCGCGTGCGCATGCCCACACTGTCTGAGTTGGCAGGAAGCCACAACAAACACCTAGACGCGGCGTAACTAACGTAGGACGGAATTTCGAGTTTTGTCCTATGAAAGACATTCCTTTAATTTAAACAATACTTTTAAAAAAAAACATCACATATAACTAGCGAAAATATGTTCTTCAAATATTCTTAAATATAATTTATATACATTTTCTCTGTTAGAAAAAACGTAAAGCGATTTAAGGTTAACACTTAACAATGTTAAGTACCTAAAAGTAAAAAATAATACAGTGATGATAAGACGTCGTGTCGATGCGGGTTCCTCGAATATTTTATTTTGTTTCAACATAAATTTAAACTACCAGGAATACATCACATATAAAATTATATTCACTACACCTACTGTGTTGCTTTTTAAATAAAAAGATTTATTTTTTCTTGTCATTATCAATAAGTTTACATTAGAATTAATAGCGTGTCTGTAATAAATATATTGTGCAAATGCATGAAACTTTTTTTTATATAATTTATTATATAATATTAACAATCAGTCACTGCAATCATTTTAATGACTGTGCACGCTCACAAAGGATTTATTCTCGTTATTGCAAGACTATAAATAATTAAATTTATATGATTTAATGATTGAGTTATTATTAGGTATTTATTGGTGTAGTGATGAAGTGTTACGAAATATTTAGTAACAATTCCTTCGCCTTATCATTAGTGCTAATAAAATATTGTAAGTAAAACTTTACCTTTATTATTATTATTGTGTAAAACAAAATGAAAACAATCAACATTTGTTGTAATCGGTTCAAGGCCATCATTGCATCTTCGCCTACACATATGAATCACACATATTGCCTCTCATTCAAAACAGAACATGCCAAAAGAATATCTGACAACGTAACGGGTTTTTTTTTCTCATAATATCTTGGTTTTAATATCCATTTCTAGAAAATTCCATCCAAATACAACAGTCTTACACATAATGGAATTATTTAAAAATAACATTATCGTGTTTAAAAATAGTTTTCTTTATTTTAGGCTATTGCTATTTTTATGAAGTACAACATGTATATACACATAGTTACATTTAATTTAGTAGTAAGTGCGCCAAAAAGTGACGCTTGCCCGAACTTCTGTAGCATTGGCACTGAACTTCAGTCCTTGTCTAGATAACGGCTGTGGAAGACGAAGCGTACAATAATTGTTCTGTGAATTGTATACAGTTATTATATTTTATATTGTCTCAAAATTATAATGCAAAGGTCAGAATCAAATTGCAATCTTTCGTGTCACTTTAATGTTCTATATGCGGTGTGTGTTTAGTGTAAAAATGGATCCGTTTTGTGTAGATGGTATCGAGCACCACATCGAGCAGTGCCGCCACCAGCCAGAGAGTTCAAAGCTCGTCACAACGCGCCAGTTCCATGAAGTCGGACCTCACGGAGCTGAAGAGTTCCATCTCTGAAATGAAAACTCTCAGCAACACCGCCGCTTTGAACTTCGGACAAAGGTGATTCACTAGTATTATTTTTGTAAATATTTTTATGTAATACCAAATTTTAACATTGTTTTCTCAATGTGTTTAAAAGATAACACCGTTTCTAGCTCACCTGAGCGGCCTTGGCCGTCTGCCAACTCTCCCCCTCTGGTTTCCCTCCTCACATTTGTAGTAGTTGAAAGCCGACAAACAATGGCAATAGTCCCGTTCTAGCTCCCCAATATTAAATAGGAGCTAATAATAGGTTTTTTTTATTTCATTTATCTATAATTGGTTATAGATTAAGAAGTTCAATGGAGAATATAGTAGATCAGGACGATATGAAGGAACGTCACATACCAGATATCCGAGATCTCAGTGAAATGGGTGATATTGGAGATATGAGTGACATGACTGACCTCGCTGGCGACGGGCCGCTGGTCACCTTCCCAGAATCCGACACTCCACCACCTGATAAACAGTGTCTGCTGGCTCCGAACTCATCATCTGTTGGTACAAACGCTGCTAACGAATTAAAATACAGTGCGGCTAGAATGACATCGGCCAGTTCGACTCGGGTAGTGACCGATGGATACAGTGCCTCCAAATCAGCAGCCAATAGCACCAGGATGCGCCGTCTGCAGCACGGAGACATGCAATATGCTGAGCACAGCGCAGCCGGAGCCTCGCACAGACTTTTACAAGCCGAGGGTCTTACGGCTGAACAGAATGCCGCCTATCATCAAGTAAGTAAAATGTACTCAAAAATTTCTTTCTCATTTTAGTATTGATGTCTATAGACAATGAGTATTAATAATAATTGCGACACAATGCGTTATTTTGTTAAATCGATTGAACTATCGGATACAATGCACGTCGGACATGAGACGCCTGCAAGGCGCGCCGAAGGACGCGACCTCGCGTGCGGGCCGCGATCGATATCCTTCACTGACGTCTAACATCGGCCGGCGCTGCCGAAAACGTTCAGTCGCATTCTGTTACTTGACTTGATAACATAATAATGTGACGATCGATATAACAACACATCACATCAAAACAACACTATACAAGTGTCACCATTTGTCTCTGAGACATCGTGGTGTCGGACATGGCTTCTCGTCTAGTCGCATGGACCAGTAGGATGTTCCGTCGCGGCGGCTCGCCGGGGGCGGTGAGCTCATTATCTCAGAGCGGTTATCGTTTACCGCACCATGCTCGTGTCAGTCATCGTTTGACCGCCGTGCGTGCCAGCACGCGGAAGTTAATTATTGCGCATGCGCCTTTACAGTACACGAATAGACGGCTTTAAATATAGAAACGGAATGTCTAACGGCGCGGGTTCGGCCCCGTGGCCGGTACACAGGAACGTCCTGTCGCGTTTCCCCCCTAAGCCGACGTATCCTTCGGTGAGAGTCCATTTTCCCGATATAATATACTCGACCAACTACATCCGCGTGACGTGTGTACACAAACTTAAAATTATCATCGAATGCCCGCGAGTACCGCGCATTGGCCTATATCCAATAGAAACGATTCACCACACACTCGGAGCTATGACGTACGATACTTTTGAATTTAAAAGTAGTTTTCATCTCGAGACGACCGAGAATCAACGGATTCATAACGTCCATACAAATAATAATGTCGTCGAAAAGGCGTCTGAGACCTAAACTGCGTATCATAATTCCCGTAACTATCAATGTTTGTATAATGTATCAGTGTAGTGAGTTTAAAAACAAAAGCGATCTCGTGATAAGCCGGGCTTTAGTCACGCGTTTAACTTTCCACGTTACGATTTTATTGTGAGTTAATAATAATAACAAATCAATTTGTGTTTATAGGAAAAACGTTCTCTACAAGCGGGGGAAGTATCAGCTCAGGAGGCGAATAATATGTCCGCGACCAGTTCGAGACTACAAACGGAGGCTTTCAGTGCTGAGAAAAAGGCGATGGCATCATCACAGGCGAGACAAACGGTCACTTCCAGTGGAATTTTCAGTCACAAGGAACATTCAAGCGTCGCTCACTCAAACATGACCATATCCAGCAAGAATCTTAGCACTAAATCAACATTACTATCATCTCAAGTAAGATATATTTTTATAATAAAAATTACACAATATTTCCTCACTTTGTTCACAATTTAATTCAAATCAAATACCTATTGTCACTTTGTTTGGCCGTGTAAAAGATAATGGTGCCGAATAAGGTCATGTAGCAAAAAGTCGCTAACCAGCCATAGTTATGACGTAGGTGTGAATTTACAAAAATAATTTATAATATAATATCGTCGTTCCAGATGAGTCAATTGTTGAATGGAACAGTGAAACCGGGAGACGAAGACCTCTCCAATCTAACGTTCGAGGATTTGGACAAATTGGATGCTAAAGCGAATCAGAAGGACGTGGATTTAGCGATACAAAAATATTCACACAGGATGAACGCTTTCATAACGGCCATAAAAAATAATCAGATAGACATGAAAAACGCTTGCGTCCACTTCATGAAGTTGAACGAGATGGTGAAAAGGGCGTGGGCTGTGCCTACATACGGCCATGAATTAGGGTACTCGTTGTGCAACACGCTGAGATCGTCCGGCGGTCTGGACATCTTGATGGCGAACTGCTTGGAATCTAATAACCCGGACCTCCAATTCTGTTCTGCTAAACTATTGGAGCAATGTCTCACCACCGAAAATAGAGATCATGTAGTGCAAAATGGTCTCGAAAAAGTCGTGAACGTCGCCTGTGTGTGCACGAAGCATTCGAATTCAGTCGACCACTCGAGAATAGGCACTGGGATTTTGGAGCATTTGTTCAAACACAGCGAAGGCACTTGCAGTGACGTGATCAAACTAGGAGGTTTGGACGCCGTTTTATTTGAATGTAGAAAAAATGACGTGGAAACTCTGAGGCACTGCGCAACGGCTCTGGCGAACTTGTCATTATACGGCGGCGCTGAGAACCAGGAAGCCATGATAAAAAGAAAAGTACCGATGTGGCTGTTCCCTCTAGCCTTCCACAACGACGACAACATCAAATACTACGCGTGCTTAGCCATCGCTGTTTTGGTTGCCAACAAAGAAATAGAAGCAGCCGTCTTGAAATCCGGAACCTTGGATCTGGTCGAACCGTTTGTAACTTCACACAACCCGTCGGAGTTCGCCCGGTCAAACCTAGCGCACGCTCACGGTCAGAGTAAGAACTGGCTTCAAAGATTAGTCCCTGTGTTGAGTTCAAAGAGGGAAGAAGCGAGGAACCTCGCAGCCTTCCACTTCTGTATGGAAGCTGGTATTAAAAAGCAGCAAGGGAATACAGAGATATTTAGGGAAATAGGAGCTATAGAATCCTTAAAGAAAGTAGCCAGCTGTCCGAATGCTGTTGCGTCAAAATACGCGGCGCAGGCTTTAAGACTAATTGGCGAGGAGGTGCCACATAAACTGTCCCAACAAGTACCTTTGTGGTCGATAGAGGACGTTAGGGAATGGGTCAAACAAATAGGCTTCTCTGAATACGCGAACAATTTCTACGAGAGTAGAGTAGATGGTGACCTTTTATTACAAATAACTGAAGCTAATCTCAAAGAAGACATAGGTTTAAATAACGGAATCAAACGTAAAAGGTATTTATTTGTCAATAACATGAGATCTCTGTTTTTCACGATTTTAATTCATGAAATAACCAATTCTCTTATTTACAGATTCACGCGGGAGCTTCAGCAATTAAAAAAAATGGCGGACTACAGTTCACGTGACACGGGGAGCCTTAACGAATTTCTACAGAGCATTGGTCCAGAGTACACAATATACACTTACTCAATGCTGAACGCCGGTGTCGACAAGGAATCCATCCGCGGCCTGAGTGACGAACAGCTGGAAAATGAATGCAGAATAGGCAACAGCATACACCGGCTGCGAATACTGAACGCTATACGAGGTGAGGCCGCCATCTTGTGTTTCTAACAATTGTTCATAAACGTGCAGAAAGTTTATATTATTTTTCTTATTCCATAACTGTACAATAGTATCCAGCTTAAAAAAATACAAATAAAATATTTTATAAAATATTTTAAGTTTTTTTTCACAAATTTGATTAATTCATATATTTCAGCGTACGAAAGCACATTGCCTAGCAAAGGCGAAGAGAATATGGAGAAGAATTTAGACGTGTTCGTTAGTTACCGCAGATCAAACGGCTCCCAGTTGGCTAGTTTGTTAAAAGTCCACCTACAGCTGCGGGGCTTCACTGTTTTCATAGACGTGGAGCGATTGGAAGCTGGGAAATTCGATAATAATCTCCTCCAAAGTATACGCCAGGCGAAGCACTTCCTTCTAGTGTTAACACCCAACGCCCTGGAGAGGTGCAAACATGATAACGAACAAAAAGACTGGGTCCATCGGGTAACGTATAAATAACTCATCTAATTCTTGAGAAAAACACTGATTATAAACGTTATGCAACTTCTATTTATAGCGTGTCGTGACTAATGTTCTATTTCTATTTGTAAATTGGCTCACCATCTGTAAATAAAAGCGTAACATACAAATATGTTATAGATTAACGTGTTTTTTTTTTTGCCGTAGGAGATAGTGGCAGCATTGCAGTCACAGTGCAATATAGTTCCGATTATCGATAACTTCCAATGGCCGGAACCGGAAGAGTTACCAGAAGACATGCGAGCCGTTTGTCACTTCAATGGTGTGAGGTGGATACACGATTATCAGGACGCCTGTGTGGAGAAACTTGAAAGGTATTACGCCGAATCAGGTTCTAGATAGCGT
>DVQP01002792.1:0-11849 GCA_018231745.1 Danaus eresimus
ATTCTAAAACAGTGTTCCCAGCCTGACCCACTGTGGTTTCCTTCCTTAGAAAGTAACGACCCCTTGAAACTTTTTTTCATCGAGTTTTTCTTGGGAGTTATTTTTTGTAGTATCAGTCGTTATGTATCACATACAGCCACAGTATTCTATATTCTGATTCAAAGTTTAATTATGTTATATTGTTTCTTAGATACCTTTTCGCGGCTGTATAAAAAAAGTACACTATAAAAAATTACATTTTTATAAAAAATAGTAAGCCTTACAGAATATATTAATAGAATTTTTCTAAACATAATATATTCGCTGATTTTGTTCACAATATTAAACAAATAATGTATCTCAATTTCACATCTTCATTAAATTAACATAAACATATGTGTTCCTAACGTATTTTTATACAACCATTGATCATAGATGCTAAAACGTGCAATAGAAATACTAACGATAGAAGTAAGCCAATATTTTGTAATTTCCTAAATACAATCTTAGAAAAAACTTATATTTAAATAACACCAACAACAATATAAATCCTAATAATAAAGAACATTAAGACATAACTATTATAAACACAGCGATGGAGCGTAATGACAAAAGCTTTAAGATAATTTATGAAGAAACAATAGTGAGGATAAGGCGCGGATGTCCGTAATGTATTGTGCAAGATGGCGTCCGGGCAGGGTCGAGGCACGGACCGATGCCATCGAGCCGCGACCGCTCCGCATAATGAGATGCAGTGTTCCAGATGTGGCGCAGGCGCGGCCCTAACACTTTTTGTGATCCCCTTTTTTTTAATACGACTTTTACCAACATTGACAATGTCACGAACCGTTCTCAATTGCTTCTTGATGTAAAATTATTTTTATTCGATACAAAACCCTGAAAGTTAGAAATATTTCATGTTTTACAAAAAAAAACGTGAATTGCTTCGTAAATTAAGATTAATTTTTATCTATATCTGTAATAAAGTCTTCGACAATCTGTTAAACACGTGTTTCATATAGGACATTAGTCATAGCTAAAAAGATTTTTTTTCTTAATGTAAATGGCATTTATTCTACAAGTGATCTTTTTATCATACGAAACTATTATTTTTTAAATACTTTTATTGTTATAATTAGTTTGAAAATCGATCACCCCATGTAACTTTTTACAAAGCCAAATGCGGCCTGTAATTTAACACTACCATGAAAGATAAAAATAAATATTTCTCGGTGGTTCCTGGCAATATCTAAATTTAAATTAGTATGTAGGTATACTAAGACGTCGTCCGTCCAGCGTCTGCCTCACGTTTATTTGTGTTGCCTTAGTCAGAACTGTTACCTAAACCGCACCAGATGCTATTTTACGACGACTTGCCACACAATAAAACAAATAAAGCTTTTACTAGAACAGTTAAAAAGTTATTGCTTCTACATTTGTTCTCTGTGAATGCCAAACAAGAATTTCTCGTTATAAACTAACCAAACACGGAATTTAAAGAATAAATCCTTCAATGAAATTACTAACTATCAAGCTATATGTCATTAAGGGTTAAAATCATCAAATAGTTATACGAAATATAAAAAAAAAATCGTCTTACGGATGGATGGGCCATTTCGTGGATGAATTGAAATGTTTCCTGCACATTATTAAATGACACACTTTGAGAACAATAAAAATGTATATATCACAAGAACGAGTATATCCTTGAAGTGACACATGATACATCGATAGTGATGACACATAGTGATCGCGATGTGATCCCATCTCGCAGGCACACCCGCGCAGCTCCATACTTCTTTACATTCCATACGATATCTAAGTACTATGGGAAGTAAGGAAGCACGGAACTAACGCAAGGCTAAAAGGCTTCGTTCTTGAGTTGTTTCTTAAGACTGGTCACATTAAGGACGATGGCGATGGGCACGGCGGGTGATCTCCGGGAGGACATGCAGGGATCACGGCCAGCCATCAGCAGGCCCGGGTAGCGAGCGACACGGCCTGGTGGCAGCTCGTCAAACACTGGCAACGCTCTCCCTGCGCACGCGCAGTCCAGCTCTAAAAATGGACTCGACCGGCGGAGTTCGCTTTCGAGTCGCGAGTACCATCCATTCCAAATTTGTATTTTCCCGAAATAGATCTGGTGGCGTCCGTCGGATCGGTTACTCAAACGTGCACCGACCTGCAGCTTGAAGCGGCTCGGAGTGCAAGTCTCGCACTGGAGCCCCTGAAGGCTCTTATGTAAGGAGCGCTGTAAACCGCGCTGCGTGACGGTCGTATCGAAAATAAACGTATACGCAGAACAGATCGTCGTCGGGCGCCACATGTGCGCGCTCCCGTCAGAGTCCCGATGATCGCTGGAGGGGAGACTATTATTAGTAGAACAGCATCCACCACTGTCACCTCCCGCGGGGTAGTCGCTCTATACATAGTTTTCATCGCAAGATCTGGCGATCCTTAGCGTTCACTGACCTCCCCTGAAACGATCTTACACCATTTCTCAAATATATATTTAAACCTAGCGCTATGTGCATAAAGGAAAATTTCTATTGAAACATAATAGCGTAGTCATGGGTACACTGTTTGTATATTTGAACTATCGAACTACGTTAGTGTATTGTGGTCGAGAATTTCCGTTGTTGGCTGTAAAGCTCGCCTCTCCGTTCACTCAGTCAATAAAAGAATTTTGGCAAACTTTCATAGACAAACAAGTGGGAAGACAGCCAACTCATCTTTTGTGTTTCGAAGCAACAAACATAGTTTTGTAAGCATTTTTAATATCGCAATGTTTCGCTGAATTAAACATAAAATATTTACTTTATGTTATATACAGTTATGAACATAAGTAAATAAATAAAATTTGTTTTCATGTAATGGTATTGTAGTGTTATAATTATGACAATTAAATTAATTCACTAGAGATGTGTTTGCTGGAAAGTAATATTGATGCTGGGCGAAGAATGGCTGTGGACCGGCCGTCTATTGAATATCAATGTGACATTGTTATTGGTCACTGTTGCCCCAATCGTATATTACCATAACTTACTATTCTGAATCCGCGGGGAATCAGCTCAATGTTATAGAATATGATCAGTCAGGTCACCTACTAGTGTTAAAAACTATTAAAATTGTCACAAATTCACTTAATTGTCAATTTGTAACAATTTCAAGCTCAGCTGTAATAGCCTGGAATAAGTTGTCTCTCGGAAATTTTAATTAAAAGTAAATAATTAATTAGTGAAAAAATACTCCTGAAATTCAGTAGCGACTTTACATCAATATCTACAATTTATTTCTGAGAGTACAAAATTGACAATATTATATGAAAATTAAATTAGTGAACAAATATATGCTATATGCTATCAATATTTTAGAGAATATGTATAATCATGTCTAAATAATGAATTTTGTATATAAATAAAAAAATAATGAAATTATTACTCGAAACATTATATAAAATGTTATCTTATGTACACGAAAACTTATAATATACTTGTACATAACTGAAACTGAAACAAAACACACACTTTCTAAGAATTATCCCAGCAACTAAAGCAGTGAAACAAAGAGCAACTTCTTTCGCCACAGGGTTGTAACAATCTAATTGTTTTATTATAAAATTGATAAAACAAATCTTATTCTATTGACATGTCTTTGATATGTCATGTTTATTACATCGGAGTCTAACAATATTCCTATTTTTATGGTTTATTTGTAAAAATCAATATCATCTTGCACAGCCCTGTATATGTTTCAGTCAATGTTCGGTAAGTTTTATCAGAACTTGAGATTTTACAGAGCCAGTAATTCAGAACTTCTGGCACTACTTATATTCTATAGTCTGCGATTTAATATTATTGAATTTGTGGACCAGTTTCTAAGTCATTAATTATATAACTTAAGCCAATCAGCTTTAGAGGAAATAGTCTTACATTTATTATGTTTTATAAATTTTCTATATGGAAAAAATGCTTTTATGATTGACCTTTCAATACAGTCTCTATATGACAAATGTAGACTTAGGTATAATTTTAATTTCGTTACACATAGTAAATTAAATTGTATACGACGTTTAGGTTGAAGGAACAAACAGTTTTTATTTATGTAAAAAAATATACATGTTATTAAGGGGATTAATATTGAGTTTCTAGCAAACATACGTGTGTTTTTTCTAAGAATTGTGTCAAAAAAAATATAAGATTCCACCCTGAATCTTTGCCCCAACTCCTCCCCTACCTGCGATCCTGAAAAAGTCATTAGAGTTAACAGCAAGGACATTTCTAAGGAAAAGAACGATAAAAACAATCCCCAGTCACAATAGAAACGATTGTATCAGATGTAATCGTATGTGTACAATGAATTCTAAATGAAAAAATTAAAAGAACGTTTCATTCCAATACAAAAGTATTTTGTGCCGTTTATATTATACACAATACACATTCTGACTTAAAATAATCGAACTGAAAATAGTCTTTAAATGATTTTAAGTAGCAGGAAAAATAGTCTGAGATAGTCTCTTTTATTTTGTTTTCTATATTCTAATAGTTTTTATAAATTACGACATAGCCGATCGTAAAGAAATATACGTTTATTCTTAGTTATTCTCTTTAAATATGTCGAATTTTGATTTTAATGTCAATAGAGTAATTAATTGCGAACTGTAATTACATCAAGAACGAAATCGCCAAGCAACATCGAATCGATATCAAAATACCAATCGAATACTAACATACACAAGGTAGAAAATAAGTCGATTTTTTAATACTTTATGACATTCGAATCACTTATGTGAATCGTTATAAAGTTACAACGTTTCAGTAGCGCGTGGGGTTACCAGTTACTAATATATACAAAGAAAGCGGATATAAATCTCTATATTTCTTGTCGAGCATGTGCATGAAGGTTTGATTAAAAACAAAATGTACTTATTATTGCAGTGGCGTCACTCCGAAGAGACAAACGCTCGACTAGGCTGACATCATACATTATAATATCGAAGAACTCCAATACATATGAGTTGTAGTCAAATAAATAACTAGAATTCACTCACAAAACCGTTGTATGAGATGTAAAGATTTCAATGTATTATATTGACTCTTAACCCCCATTCCTTGTACAGCCGAACTGTAATGTTGGTTATTTTGAATTTTAAATAACTAATTTAAATATCTGTAGATTTCATTGTTCGGATTTTGTAATACGTGAATGTGAAAATTAATAACAGTTTCCATATAAAAGATATCTATGTAATGTTACTAGTGCCGTACCGGCTTGCTTTATTGCTTGCGGCCATACAATATTTAACACATTCTATAATTAACGTCAATTCTTAGAAATATCTCACGATTGTTCCAATGGAAGCCGTTTAAAAAATTAATTTAACTCACCCTTCACGTCTTGACGGCTAATTATTAATTATATCTCATGAAAAATATGTATCACTTCGTATTCTTCTAGTATAGAATTCTCTTGTGAGGATATAAGTCGCACTTGGTAGCAAGGATCGCGTGTAAGCGCCTGCGTCGCAAGATACGCTCGCAACGAACGAATTGAAACTGTTGCCGTACGTAGGACGAGCGTCGCCCGACCGCGACGCTTGACCTTATTTAATTAGTTCGTTCGTTTTTACTCTTTGAACGTAACGCACTATATTAAAATGTTTAGTGCCTAATTTATTGTTACCATCAACATCATTATCGTTGATTACACCAAGAACGCGTCTCGATCGCATCACATTTTTACATTTCCCTGCTGATGGTTTCATTTGTTCTATTTGTGATTGTCTTGGATGATCAATACAGAAATAAAATCTCGCCGGAGTTATTAATAGTGACAGTTCAACAAACTCCAACTTGTGACTTTTGTAACCCATTTCATATGTAACGAATTATCCACAAAACTGTGAAGTTATATCGTGCCAAAATTTTGTATTATTTTTTTTTAAAATAACGAGAGTCACATCCACCTTAAGTCATAATGATTATGTGTAATGTTAAAAATATAAGATATTAATAAATCTCAGCAGGTGGTCCAAGCCAACCCTGGCGGGGGTGTTACAGACTTCTTTTCATTAGTTCAACAAAACTAACCCCTGGCCCTTTTATTAAACTTTTGTAACTATAATCAACTCGAAGAATGTAAGGAGTAAATACAAATAATTTCTAATTTGAAACCCTCCCGATTTATAATCCGACTAAAGATTAAACTGTACTGTTAACAATTAACAACAGATTCGAAGTTTTTTTTCTTTTCCTCTTACATACGTTTAATTTTGACGATAAAACGTATCGTAACTACTTTTGAATCTTTTATCATTCAAATAATTTATTTGATTCACAACATGTTACTTACCGAGTACGTTGATTTCGTGTTATAAAGGTTTTAATGTCGTTTTGATATCTCAATGTGCTTATAAACGTTGTAACCTTAAACCATCGCTGTTGAATCTGATGGTACATTGTATTATATTTTTATTGTAGGAATTCACACAACCAAGACGAGCAGATTTACCTATAATTTGGACAGATTTTTAGTACAATACGATTATTCTAAAATAGTTAGATGTTAAAAACATTGCCCTCTTTTTTGCTATTTTCCTTGTAGTATGGAACACAGTCATTCACACTTTCTTATTGTACATAATATATTTGAAGAGAATTTTCCTGTTTTGAGAAGAAAATGTTCACGTTCTTATGTAATATGAGACTTTGTTGTCATAAGATTAATGAATAACTAACTAAAAAAATGTTGAACTCAATTTTGTACGATATTTTTTTTCATTTTCATTTAGTTCTGCCGTCGTTGTAAATTTTGATCCTAGATCATTTCTATATTACAGAATCCTGAATCGCCACATATTTTTTTAATAAATAATGATTTCAGAATCGACGATATCACAAAGAAACAAAAAAAATAGCAACCTAAAAATCTATATCGTTTTTAAACATTTAAGATTTTGTACGTCACTAATTATGCATATACGTACATAATTATAAATTTATATATATATATTGTATATGATGTGGAATACATAGTATTCAAAATAAAATACGAGTATATAATGTATCTCAGTTGTAGTATTATGCCTAAATTATAAAAATGAATATCATTATTAAAATGATTAACAATGCGAATCGTCATCAGCGCTATGAAGATCATGTTGTCCAAGTTGCCTCGTCCGTGGATAGTCGACGATGCCAAGGATGACGGTTACACTGCCCTACACCTGGCAGCATTCAACAACCACGCCGAGGCTGCCGAACTTCTGGTCCGAGCTGGAGCACGCCTGGACCTTCAGAACGCTAACCTTCAAACGGCTCTGTACCTCGCCGTCGAGAGACAACACACTCAAATAGTCCGCCTGCTGATAACTCATGGCGCAAATCCTAATATTTGTGATAAGGTAGGCGTTATTTATTTTAGATTTTTACCATGCCTTTCGTTTTATCTCCTTTAAATACTTAAAAAAAATTTGATAATATTATCAATATTACCCAATTATTATTTTAAAACTTTTTAAAAATATTACTTTTGTATTTTAACCATGTCCACATCGTGTCTCTCTAAAACTTTTATTTTACAAAATCTCTAATGTTGTGTCTCTAACTATTCTGATTAAGTAGACCGAGTCCGATCAGTAAGTAACCTTAACATTAATTCAACCTAGGATGGTGACACTCCTCTTCACGAGGCGCTACGTCACCACACTCTACAGCAGTTACGCAGGCTACAAGACACTCGTGACACCTCCCTGTTGGGAGGCATCGCTCACTCATACGATAAGAAGTCCTCAGCTTCCATCGCATGCTTTCTCGCAGCCAATGGCGCTGACTTGACAATCAAGAATAAGAAAGGTAGGCAATACTTCCGACCGAACTAGCCATGTAATCATATAAATCTAATCACCAATAACCTCAAATTACAGGACAGACTCCGTTGAATCTGTGTCCCGATCCAAATCTCCGCAAAACGCTAACAACATGCCGCAAAGAGAGCACTGGCGCGCCAAGTGAAAGCACGCCAGAGAGCGAGGATTCAGCTACAATTGCAACATTTACGCCACAACCAGGACCTAGTACGGCTCCGACTACGGAAACTCCTGCAGATAATCCTCCAGCAGATCCCAGCACAGACGAATGTCTCGTTTGTTCTGACGCCAAACCCGATACGCTGTTCCGTCCGTGCGGGCATATCTGTTGCTGCAATGTCTGTGCAGCTCGAGTAAGTAATAGCTTGATAATAGCATGAACATCATGACGATCACTAACAAGGATTATATTTTATCGTTCCAATATCATAGAAACTATATCCATAGTTTTTAACACCTCCTATTCATATTTTAAATTAGTAGCGGTATACATTTTTGTCTTTGCTAATAGCCATTTCCTAAAATTTTAAACTTTAATATGATTGTTCTTTTATCTAAAATATATTGGGAAAATATTTTTTATATATCCAGGTGAAGAAATGCCTAGTGTGTCGTTCATGCGTGTCATCGAGACAGCGTGTCGGTGAATGTGTGGTTTGTTCGGAGGCTCCGGCTACTGTGATGTTCCGTCCTTGCGGTGATGTATGCGCCTGCGCACAATGCGCTCCTCTGATGCGAAAGTGCGTTGAATGCCGCACGCCGCTGCAGCCTCCCACCGCTGCCTCTACATCCGCCGCACCCGCAGCACCTATCGCTCCGGCCGTGCCAGCTCCAGTTGCCACACCTGTACCCTCCCCGCCTGCAACAGCCATCGTAGCCGCAGACGTCCAGCAAAACGAAGGTTTGTACATCGGTCGCTACAACTTTTTGTTCTTCTAGAATGTATTTTTTTTACATTAAACATTAGCACTACTGGGAGGTACATGTTTATACGACGACAAGGATAGATCCATAGGACGATATTTCATACTAAAAAAGTTAGTACATTAAGATGTGATCGAGAAATCAATCCCGTCTTTACTTATTATTCATACAAAAAGTAGTCAAAACTGTACCAATACCGGCGAGAATGTAATAAATAATAATTCCAGGTGGAGAAAGCAGCAATCTGGCTCAATTGCAGGTCAATAAAGGTCAACCGGCACCGGCTCCCGCCGCGCCGCATCACCTCAACAACGGCAGCCGCTCGCAACATGCACCAGCAGACGTACAGAAGCTGCAGCAACAACTCCAGGACATTAAGGAACAGGTCTGCGATTACGTAACGTAATGTAACCTCCCAAACCTTAGCACGGGTAACGTTGCCAAGAAACGCCACATTATCGTACCCATACCCATATTGCGTTATAGTAGCAACAGAAAATTTTGCTTATTATTTAAACATTGATTTGAAAAATATTCATAAAGGACTTGCTAAAGTACCAGAAGTTTTTGAGCGGGATTAATTTTTTTTGTTATAATTTCAGACAATGTGCCCAATATGCTTGGATCGTCTCAAGAACATGATCTTCCTCTGCGGGCACGGGATGTGCCAGATGTGCGGGGACCGCATCACCGTATGCCCCATATGCCGAAAACAAGTCGAGAAGAGAATACTGCTCTATTAAAAAAAATACAAAAAAAGGTTTTAATCAGTGTCGCATTATCTGTTGACTACCAAACTCAGTGCTGACAATAATGTATTAATGTGCTATATTATCTGTGAACTGCCAAATTCGGTATCGACAATAAAATATTCAGTCTCTGGTTTACAGAAATAATGTACAACGTCTTTTCCAGTTTTTTTACGATTTGTAATAACTACATCTGTTACATTTAAAAAATTATATGCATTTAATATACAGATAGATTTAAATTAATGCTTAAGTTATTTTACATACTTATACTTTATTATTGTAAGTCTATCGTTAACTTACTTTAGAGGTTAGTCTTGTTACTGTTTGCGTTTATTATTAAGATAAAATGAGGTTCGAAATAATGACTTTTGATTAACCGTGGAATTAAATCCACGAATCTCAAAGCTACTTCAATTATAGTGATTTTATATTATTACGCGTAAAACTATTATGCCTCCATTTTTTAACACATTTGTTTAGAATAACTGGCTTCCGCTTTATAAGAATGATGAAATTACTGTTACTGAAGTCTTAATTTAATCACATATATATAATTATTACTATTACATAAAATTGTATTGCAGGTGAAAAATCTCAATTTCATTGACCTTATTACTGCAAAATGCATTTCAGATCAGATCTTGAACGTATTATTGACATGTTATGCTTTTATTACGAATAAAACTTCCTTAAATCATTTACTTTTTATTATTATATACACCACTGAGTCTTTTTTAAATTTCAAAAACCGCTTCATTTAAAGCGAATATATAAAATTTTCTGTGAAAATATAAGTATTATACCTTAGTCTAGCCATAAATGCTGTCACAATTAAAATTAAAAAAAAAACATTAGTTTTGAATTTGGAATCATTAATTTACATACGATCGTTCAATGTATTTTCTTGTTTTCCCGCCAATATATTGTACGATATTAAATGACATTAAAATGTAGTGACTGATAAATACCCGATCCATACCCAAATAATTGTATTACATAAAGTTGTGTGTGACATGAAACCTCCTCCGTCTGTGACAGAAAAAGATTTTGCTATCCTTACTAACTCGGCCATCAGAGTAATGAATATCGGTATCCAAGAATATCTGTCCAAAATAAATTTATTTTTTTCAAGAGAGGAAGCTAGAATTATGTTAAAAGATGTGCAAGGATTCACTAGTAATTTGTTAACATATAATATATAATCAAAACAACTATAAGCTGTACGCAAAAGTCACAAATATTTGTTTATGTATATATTTTTTTACAATTTAATAATGTTTTATAATTTTTTTTCAAAATTTTACGATACATAATGTCCGTATGAAATGAAAACCCAAAAGATGTTTCCAAATAGTTTATTTGCTACAGCTTTGGCATACTCTATTCATATATTTCTGAAAGTACAATTTCATAAAGATACTATACTTCAGAAAATCATTAAGCCCACTAACAATAAGCGAGAGTGGTAATTTCGGCAGGACTAGGTGCAAGCTCATAGGACTCCATCAACCCGCTCTTGGTTCCCAACTATCAGTTGAAAATTCCATTGGCAGTAAAGTTTTCCAACAAAACGATTGCGTACTGCGAGGCTTTATAACTGGCTTCAACGTGTATAGGACTGTATTGCACCCCTTAGCTACCACATCGAATAAGCCTCATATATTTTTAACGATGTAATATTAATGTGTTAAAGTAAAACACTGTAATAAACGTTTTTCTGACACGTATTTATTAAAATTAAAGAAAAGAATAGTCTGGATTAATAAACGCTTTTTATTTATGCAAGATTTGTTACAACGATTGAATAAAATATAAGACATTAACGGAAACAATGGTTATCTCATCAAAAATTGGGGAAGACAAAAACATTTAAGATGGATAGTTTAGATAGTTTAGTACTACTTTAAATCCCTTGGTTTTTAATGAGACATTATAAAAAATACAGATGTACAAAATGCTAATAACAGCAATCTGAACATCGTAAGGAGGATCTCCGTATACATTCTGCAACACCATCCTTTGAGACATAGCACTTCGCATTTTGAGAAGAATATGAGAATTTTTTATTAACACCACTCTTATGGATAAAAGCAAGTAAAAATATGAGCTGTCGATTTTAGCACTGTATGAAAATAATCTAGTCATGCATGACAGGTGAAACATTTCTTAAGAACGCATAAAGTTTTCAAATTTGGTATAATTCTTTCCCTCTCTCTCTCTCTTTTAGTGGCGTTTCCTTAGCCATGTCATGTTTCAATATTGGATATGTTACAAAAAAGTGTAGAGCGCTTCACGATTTTGCCTGTCATTCTTGCGCAGGGATCGTG
>DVQP01002793.1:0-11848 GCA_018231745.1 Danaus eresimus
GAAATAAGTTTATAAGTTGTATGTCCAAATTACTATATAATGGTCCACAGATAGTGAAGTGTATTAAAGACCGTCGGAGGGCGCGGAGACATCGCCTGCCCAACCGCTCCCTGAAGAAGATCCCCACCTGCAAGTTCAGTAAGGGGGATCCCTACGACACCTGCGCCATCTGCCTCGACGACTACCAGGAGGGAGAGAGGCTCAGGGTGCTGCCCTGTGCTCACGGTGAGAACATTCTTCCAGCACTGACCTGGAAACAAAATATTTTATATCTTTTGTATGGGACAATCATTATACAGCGACTCAAGAGACCTTCATAAGTCTGTATTGACATTTTTCAAGTGAAACTTATACACGCCAGATTTGGAGAGTCAGCTGGTTGATGGATAAATGATAGCGTGGAAAAATGTGTTATAGGGCTTTGGTGTATTACTGTAAGGGTAAGAGACAGAAGACATGTTTGTTCTCTCTGTCTCTGTCGCTCCCCCTACCCCGTTCGTGACAGGCTCCGTTCGTTATATTATATTATGTTTTCAATCAGCGTATCACGCGAAGTGTATCGACCCGTGGCTGACTCAGAACCGCCGCGTGTGTCCCGTGTGTAAGCGGAGAGTGCTGGCGGCGGACGAGCGGCCGGCGGACCTGGACCTGGACCAGGACTCGGACGACACGCAGCCGCTGCTGGACAGGGGAAACGACACGCAGGTCACTCAGTCTACACGGTCATACCGACGGTTTGCGCGTGGAGTGCATAACTCATGACTGACCTCACCCACCTGGGGAGGAGTGCTGTCATAATTATAGAACTCTAAAACCTGGAAGAGAAAAAATATTTAGAAACAAATGTATCTGATAGTGTCACATAAGATAGTTGCTTTGTCACAGAATACTTATAAGTCTGATGTTTATACAGGGTGGGACATTTCAAGAGCAACGTGAAAATCCCTTCGTGAGGGCGGCGAGGTATATATATAGACTACGAGGGAGGAACGAAACTGGCGAAGAACATGACCCTGAGGTCAGTGTACACGATGCTTACCTGACCGCGATATAAGGGCGCGGACATACTATGAGTGTTTCAAAAACAACATGCGATAAATTAATTCTGAATAAACCTGTACGATTATTATGTATTGTAGTATGTATGTATATAGTAAAAATATTTTATTTCCATCATTTGATTTGATATTCCATTTCTAATGTTCCAGGTGGCGCGACCTACCGAAGAAGGCAGCACTAACAATGAAGACGAGTAAGTCACTAAACTAAAGTAGTCCCGGTCGGCTTTATAATATAGACTGGGACAAATTAATTTTCTTGGACACACTAATTTCAACTATAAGTATGAATGAGATCATACTTTTATAATCTGTGAGACCGTCTAGCACTGCAGTTGGAATCTAAATTTAGTATTACCACACTGTACACACAACAAGTAAAAATAGACACACATTAATGTCATACAAGGAACTAAGAGAATGCATTTGGAAAATTTATTGAAAATATTGCTTTAAATAACAAACTGAACAGATTTTGATGAGACTCTCCATTATATTTTATTAATAAACTCTGTATAGTCTCTTACGGAACACTGAAAAAGACTGCACAGAAGAAATGTGTGTTGTATGAAATGACGTACAGATGGTGCTGCTAGCTAATTATTGTGTATTCAATTTAAGTTTTAATTAATTTATCTCTGGAATCACCTCCGAAGTTCAGGCGGATGATTCTTATTTTAATGTCACGTTCGTAACGCCAGTGTTCCGGAGACAGCTCCCCTGGTGCCTCAGTCGGAGCCCGGCCGCCACCGCGGACGGAGGTCTCGCCGGCGTGCGCGACCTCAGCACACACACACGAACGTGACTCGCTCAGTCAACGACGATTCCACGGACGACGACGGGGAAATAGGTAGTATGTTATTATATATATGACGACACTAGCGCTATAGAAAATATACTATTTCTCAAGACATTGTTTGACTCTCCGGCTCTTGTAACAATGTGAGAGGTGTTCTGATGTCCGTGTCTTGTTTCAGTCGTGGCAGCCCTGCCAGCGCAGTCCTCCGAGCCGCGTTACATAGATTTATGAATACACGTATTATAAATTATAGTATATCGACACCGACTCATGTTCTGAAACGATTTTGTATGTTGTAACTTGACGCTTGTATAGGAAACAGTAAATCTTCAGCCATCTTATGTTATTTAATAAACTATTGCCATATATAAAACAACTAACAATATACATTAAACTTTTAGTGACAATAAAAATATCTGACTCATTGAACGGTTAACTAGGATGATAAAAACTTTCACCTTTAATAATTAGTTTTTAGTTTACAAATACAAGCAAAGAATGTCTTGTATCAAATGACAAAATAAATTTCAGTTTATTAAACTATCAATAATTTCGACAGCCGCCCGTATGTGTAAATTCTATTTAAGTTTCAATTGGCACAAATATTGTCTATGACCTAAGAATTGTCAACAACTGAAAGGTGTCAGATTTACGTATACTGTCACGCTGTGCTCCAGTATTGAGTTTCTGGTTGTATGTTGTAAATGAACGTTAAAAAAATTATATAACATTTCAAGTAATGTGATAATTATATTCTCAAAATAAATAGGCCGTATTGTGACGGGACGCAGTCAACAAAATTATTATTGTTTAAGCTAAACGTAATATATCATAGCGTTTATATGTATAGGTTAAATTTTAGTTAGTATTTAGTAGTTCTGACGATGTAGTTAGGAAATGTATGAACATAAATCTATCTTCCAAATTAAGATTTATATATAATAATTTGTATCTAATCTCATTAAAATGAATAATTTGCCCAACGTTCAAATCAGGTTCAGTGAGCTCGCTGTAACATTTCATGTATAGAAGAGTAATATATACTAATGAGCCAAGTTGCCTTTAGAATTTATATATTTTTATATCGATTCCTTATCCCAGTTTTTAATTGTAAAAAAATCGATTATCTTTGAATTATTATTTCTTATATGTATAGGGGAATGTATAAAATTGCTGTATATATGACGTGACTCAACATCGAGTAAGGGCTTATTATTTTAACATGTTTACTAATAAACAATACAATTGTTGGTAAGATGGAAATAACTGCGGCTTGTATGTTATTTTTTTCTTGTTATAATATTTAAAGTAAATTTCCGTGCGTTTGTACCTGAATCTGTAGACGTTTAGTGATGTACGTGAGAAACTTATCAAATGCAGTACATCGTTTATGAATTATTGTAATCGTTTTCGTCTTACCAAGAATTGTTGTTCATTACTTGTTTTTCAAAACATAATCCACGGTGAAAGTCTGGTGAAGTTAGTCCCGGTTCAAGTCGAGGTTGATGTTATATTATAAAACCAAAGAATAAATCGTTTCTAACGGAATATTGTCTTATTTACACGAAGTATTGTTCGACGTAGTTTCAATTTATATTTTAACGTTCACCGTAACTTCCAGTAATGTCCTACAAAATAACTGAAGCCAGTATTTATAGTTTTCAAATACATGTTGATAATTATATGCTGCCATGACAAAATTACAACGATGTTATAATTATTTAAAATTAAACTAATTTTAAGGATACTTTATATACAACTATAACGCTACAGATGACGCCACTTGTATCACTAATCCCTAGTCCTGACTAATTCAAGAAACTGACTCGATATACATGAAAAATACCTTATAAATAAAAACTGCTATTTACTTATCCAAACAAGTTTGGCATTTAACTTCATATCACCAAATCTAATACAATGATCAAGATGTACCTTCATAGGATTTTCTGTTCGAGTATATAACTTCATTAAAAACTAGTCAATAAAACAATTCAATTTCATTCAAACGCTTTATTTCCACGCTCATGTAAATGGCCGCCATATAGGTGTCCAACCCGGCGGCGCTTACAACAGCACGAAAACTATCAAGTGTAAGACAGGTGCTTGTTTTAGTCAAAGAGTCCGAAGCCCATGTCGTCATCGCTCTCGGATTCTTCCTTCTCGGGCTTCTTCTCCTCTTCCTTCTTGGCTGCGGCAGGAGCAGCAGCCGCGGCCGGGGCAGCAACAGCAGCAACAAACTTACTAGGGTCCTGGTAGAATGATTTTGTTTTATTTTATACTATAGTATATTCATATTATATAGGGTAAACTTTAAAAATTGGTAATATTTGGAACAAAAATAGTTTTATAGCCAGGTCTAGATAATGTGGTCAAATTTTCAAAGAGAATATCAACTATTAGATGATAGATAACACCTGGTCAATGTATCTTTAAAATGCCAGTGCAATGTTCACTGGTAAACAATTGCACTAGGATAAGTTTAAAGAGGTTTCTCTAGTCTGAAAGCGAAGCCAGGGAGTTATATCAACTCCTTGGTATTTGAACAGACATGTATTCAGTTTCCAGTTTGCTTACCTTGATGAATTCCTTGATGGTGTTGGCTTCTTTGAACTCAACCTCGGTGACGGCAGCAATAGCCAGGAGGTTCTTGAATCCGTTGGCAATGGAGTGAGGGGCAGAAGCCACAGTCGGGTATCCAATAGCCAAAGAGAGGGCGGCAACATTGGCTACTCCCTCTTGGAACTTGGCACGCAAGTCCTCAGGCTTGATGTCAAGGATAGCCGGAGCAAAGATGGTGCCCGAGTCATAGACCTACAAAAAAGTTGATATTTAAAATTCATTTCCCTATAGTGGAGTCGTACAATCTGTAACAATTTAGATGTTTGATTGCGGACACAGTAACAGCAATAAACTGAGTACTAAACAAATTCACAATCAAGCACTTTCCCAAAGGTAAATTATCAGATTATAGTCACAAGATACAATCTGTACTCAACGCTTTGGTTTCATTCACTAAAAATAAACTGAACAAATGTTAATTAATAATCCTATATGAAATAAGTCATCACACACCTGTTTAACCACTAGACCATACGAGAAGGGAGAGATGTTTAACATGTTGAGGAGAGTTGCCTCAGAAGCTCCCACTTTGTCTCCAGGTTTCAGGATGTGGACATCGTTGATGATTTCAATAGTACCTATGAGAGACATAAGGCGAAGTTATAGAAACATTGTAAGATTCTTTATAGAAATTTAGTAATCATTGCTATTTTTATTACCCTTGGAAATCTTGGTGGGGATGGAGAGAGCCTGGAAGAAGGCAGTTTTCTCGGGACCCAAACCAGTGTTATGAGCTGGAATGACCACAGCCAGAGGAGCAATAGCTCCCGGACGAGCTGGGGCTCGCACTTTGTTTTCCAGAAGCTTGTCACGGACCTACAATCAAAGTTTATTAAGTTTATTTATATATATATACATATGAAACAAATAATAATAGTAAGTTTGGCATTTCCGTTATTAAGTTTGTATCTTCAAAATGCCAGTGCAATTATTATTAATAAAAAAAAAACACTAGGATAAATTTGAAGACTTTATCTTGTCTGAAAGCGAAGCCAGAGAATCAAAATGAACTCACTGGGATTATAACAGACGACAACTTATGTTATAAACACTATGGAAACTTATTTAGCAAATCAATATTGCGATAAACAAAAATGAATACATACCTCGACAAGATCTCCGCGGGTGAACACAAAGCCGACATTGCCTTTGATGTGGGGTAGGAGCTTCTCAAGGGCTGGGTTGGTCTCCAAATGATCCTTGATAGCCTTACGCATCATGGTGTTTTTGCCCATGAGCACAATGCTGCTCCCACGAAGGGAGATACGGATTTGCTGCATTTGCTGCGAACCCACGTTGTCGGCACCCACGATGAAGCATTTTGGGTACTCGTCTAACAATTGCTGGAAAATTCATATAAGTAATCAGCACATTACACGGTCTCAGTAAAATCATATTACGATAATTGTACCAAACATCCCTCGTCTAAATCCCAACCATACATATTGAAATTTAAACATAGTATATGTTAAAACTACCAAATACGTACGATTATCTTAGTGAAGTAGTTGGTCTTCCATGAGGCCTTGTCCTCCCTACCCATCTTGGCGTGTGTAGGGACTTATACAAATTTAAGGACTGAAAAAATATGTTTAAGATTAGAAACGCGTCATCGCTTCACATTGCGAAATATATACTATAAATAAAAGTAAATTTGATTAAACCGTGAAAAACCCACATATATTACGAATACATTAAGCGATTCCTTATATATCTTACGATTAAACTATAGAATATCTCAACTCACCAAGACAAAACGCAAAACGCACAGTAACCGTGCGCGGTGCGGGACAAAAGAGAACTAATATAATTTTATTTTCCATTGACAACATAAATATGTATAGATATATATTTATATTGTCAATGGTTTAAATGTACCACATAAAAATAAACGTAAAAAAATTAATAATTGTAATACGACATATAAAATTAGACTTCATTAATACTGTTTTTCAATTTTCTATTCATTCATACTTTTTCTATTCATATGTAAAGAACCCACACCATATAGATACGTAAATACTTTTTATATCTAACAAAAGTGTCACCTGTCCAATTTTCAAATGCTTTGACGTACCATTGATGAACTTTAGTGTTACGTTCCCTACTTTTTTGGTAAAAACTTTAACTTAAACTAGAATTATGTTTGTGCCTGTGTGGGCATAAAAAGTAACATTAGCTTGATACACTATCTAATTATATTTCAATACCGGTTTAATGTTTAGGTGATAGTGTAACTACATCATGTCCATGTTTCGTAAACCGAAGAAGATCCAGAGACGAGTTTTTTGTGCTGACGATGAAGAAGACGGTGAGCCGGAGGCACCGGTGCCGCCGCCGCCGCCGATTATTAGTAATTCAAGGAAAGAAAACAAACAAGTAAAAGTAACAACGCTATTGAGTTTCGCCGATGAAGGTATGAGTCTGCATGAATACTCTCAGTAAATTGCTATGGTAGACCTTAAAAGTGTTCACTCATATAAGTATTACGCAGCTAGCAACAGACACCAATTTAATTTACTACCTACAGTCGTTGTCTGATTTCCACAAACCTTCCGGCATGTGGCAGAACTCTAAACACAATCAGGTTATAAAACCACACTAAGGAAGACTTGAAAGTTACATTTCTTTTTGGCAAAACTTTTCATTGAATGTTTTGTGTAAGAGACAATTTAGTTATTAAAATATTCAAGTGACAGAATAAGAAAAATATATATCTAAATAACAATTTGCATATTGCAGATTTTAACTGTGTTTAATTTAAATCTTTGCATATCGCAGATTTTATTGATATATGATTCAGGTTATGGTATAGTTTACCTAGTATGTGTTTAGAACAATTTCCAGTCAACCTTGTTTGAAGTATGACTTAGCTATGACAAAAATATGTATTAATATGTATTTAAATTATAAATAATCTGAAACATAATAATATGACATTCAGTAGATGTAATGTGTAAGAGATGAATAATAGATTTGGTATTTGAATAAATGATGTGACGGCAAGGACTGTTGAATAAGTCATACCATATAACAATTGCTTCCATCTCTAAGTGACTGAAATCTAACAGTATAAATCATGAACTAATAAAAAAAATTCTAGAATGAATTAAAAACTAAAATTTTCAATATTATATGAGACAAAATCTCTCAGCATTCCAAGGGTTCACCATGTGTGTCCTGGACATGTATGTTTAAATAAGCTCAACAATGTATATTAATCATGGTCGGACAAAATTAACACAAAAATATATACATATTTTGAATGTTGTATTAAGGATTAAAACTCATCAGAACTGGTTAAGATTCTGTAATGTGCATGGAGAGAACTAAATTTTTTAGTATAATACAAAAAATGCAGCTAGTGGTTTATTTGATCTTTTATAAATATCAAATATCCATCACACAGGCATTTGCTAGTATAGTAATTGAATGGCATCTTAAAGAGATCATGAAAATAATTGTAAACAAAAATCCTATAAGAAATGTATGGACGGTTTAATTTTTTATTTATTATTGCAACAACCATATTTGAATCCACAGAGGAAGAGGGCGAAGTATTCAAGGTGAAGAAGTCATCACAGAGCAAGAGACTAAGTAAACGGAGACAGAGAGAAAAACAACGGACAGATGGTGATAGTAATAAATATGACAATCACATGGCCGAGGTAATGTACACTGTGATAGGTACTGACAATGTTACTACAGATTATATCAAAATATATATCACTATACTAAACATACATTTCAAACACATTAAGGCCTCTTTAGTCTTAAAAAATAACTGTCAAAATAATTAATTGGGTGATTTTTATTATTTGGATAAAGAATGGTTGAATTTACAATGTAATAGGAGAAACCATTGGAGGAGATAGAAGAACCGAGGAAGAAGGTTTCCCTTGAGGGTCTGATCCTGTCGGGGCGGGAGGCGTTGTCCGCGGATGGGGCCGGGGACATGTCCGAAGACAGCGAGGAAGATAACAGGGGGTTCCACACGTACCGAGCCGAGAGCGTGCGGGCGGCGCTCGCCGGCGCGGGGGGAATCCCCGACGCCGCGCTCATACACGCCGCGCGCAAGACCCGACAGCAGGTATGAGAGGTGAGGGACTCGTGGAGCACTCACGACGACGATCACAGGCCTCGGCTCCATACATACACCTCGTAGACAGGGAGCTCCCGGATCCCTTTGGTGTATGGCATTGGATGTTAGAATGTAACAGATCTCGTTCCCTGGAGGTCATTATTGTCTCGTATCTTCCTTGTTATACTCCAGTTTCTAGGTATTTTTTCTTCTGTCAGAGCTATAATCTCTAACAACTAAATGTATTTGACTTGAAAGTTAATATTTTATTCTATGTTTCTTTAAGGAATCCAATCCTTCATTTTGTCTCATATTTGACTTCTTACAATGTATATAAAAACTTTTTGGATTGAAATATCTGCTATTTTATCTTGATATCTATGTGCTATCGGCTCATAGTTTTTTATAAAATAAATTATTTTAGTTTTAAATTAAAGTAAGTATAACAAAAGCAACATGTTCCTGTTAATTATTATCAATATAAATTATAAAGTGTCGAATGTTGACATTTCATTGTTAGATCTTAAATGTAAATTTACTTTTTTATATATTTTTTATTACCATTTTAAATTTAGAATAAAATATATCGTTAGCCCTACATTGATTTACAGTGTTCTTGCAACACAAAGAAAGATGTGAAAAGTGAAACTACAACAACCTTTAACATTCCAGGCTCGTGAGTTGGGAGACTTTGTTCCCATCAAGAGTGATGGCGGCTCCAGAATGATGAGAGATGATGACGCTGATGACGATGATGATGATGAGGCAGACGAGGGCCGGATACAGGTCAGGGGGTTGGAGCTGCCAAGCGACAGACCTGAGCGTTAGTACATTTCATACTACTGCAATAATGTAACAGTTACACTCTGTAAATTGTCAGCAGAGTTAATTTGATATCTATAAATCAAAATTGATATATAAAAAATCTTTGATTGATTGATTAATACTTGTATAGATCCTGTTGTATTGGAATGACTGAGCCATTTCTTACAATTGTTATATATAGATATATATATATACATATATATATAATCGGAGTTATGATATAAAGAAACGAAACTTCTTAGCATTATTGGATTCACCGTGCGGGTGCTAGGTCCATCGTTGCAAGGAGAGGAGCTTCAACAGTGCCCGGGACTTGCGACCCAGGTGTAGGTTTAAGGGCCCCTATCTAACGCGCGTTAAACGCTCGCCTCCGCTGTCCAAGCTCCTCTCTCTACCAACCAAATTTGAAAAGAACCTCCTAGGGATGCCTTTGCAGTACGTTCCAAGAATGAATTGATATTAGTTCTGGGCAGCCCCAAATCGTAAAGTAGGTTGTATATAAATGTATATTGGTGTATGTTTATTACATATAGCAATATGTTTTTTACTTGTTCAGTCTGTTTATTTGTTCTTGCTTTGTTTCACTCTTTAAAACGTCTAGACCGGTTTTGAAGGTATTTTCACTGGCATATAGCTTATTTATTTAATTATCGAAATTTTATTTTTAAGAGATAGTATATTGTGTTGTATACAGGTGGTACAACAGCAGCTGCGTCTGATGATGAAGCTCAAAGTGAAGGAGAAGAGTGGGAGGAGCAGCAGATTAAGAAAGCTGTGCCTTCAATAGCTGATATTACAGGTTGTATTACTGTGTAGTGCTTAATGTGTATAATATAAACATCCTTTATATGTTTTTGGAAATTGCACAGACTGTATACTGTCATCGTAATCAATGTATATTATATAGAGTATGAAGCGACGTCTCAGCTTTATAGACTGTTCTGTGAGAACTGTGTCTAAATGAGAATTAACATATTCATTAAAGTAAATTGAAGTATAATATATTATTAAATGGTGCCTTTCTGAAGCGCCATCAGCCATGTGTCATGGCTGTTTTCACATTACATAAATAAATTAAAAAATAATACATGGATGTCACAAATATAATATGAACGGTTAAATCATATAATATGAACAGTCTTTACATCTCAAAATAAGTGCTACTATTATAGTTGATATAGATTATACATAGAATAAGTGTTGCCACATAATAATATGTGTGCTTTCCTCCAGGTGATTGTATCCCACTGAATCCGTTCGCTATCCCTCCGCCCCCGGACACGCCCCGACACCTGCGATCCCTCGCCCGCCCTGGCCAACCTCCGCCAGCTACCGCCCAACAACTCGTAGAGGCGCTACGAGACAGGTGATGTGAACTTGGGTACTTTTAACTATTTGTTAAATCATAGATATTATATCAGCTGTTCCATTGATTATGTTGAATCGATATCATACGAGATATGTCGACAAAAATAATGACTATGTTATATATATAATATTCTTTATACAATATTTTAAATATAGTTTTAATGTCATCATAATCGTATCATTGTTGCCATCGTGTTTTCAGGCTGTCAGAGCTTCACGAGAGTCGGGCGAGTACAGCGAAGCGTATGTACCAATTACAAGAGCGAGCGTCTAACGCGGCCGCCAAGCGTGAGCGCTGTAAGGGATTGTGCTCGGAGCTGGACCGCAGATACAAGAGGGCGCAGGCGGCCAGGGGCTACATCACCGACCTCGTGGAGTGTCTGGACGAGAAGGTGCTTACATGTATACATATAGTATGATTAGACCTAGATTATGGCTAAGCATACACTTTTAAATCTTCCCTAATCAGAGTGTTCTCACAGGTTATTAAATGAGAAACAATTCTTCTATAGAATGTGGAGTCAAGTTGTACTAAGCATAGTAATGGCTTAAGACAGAAATATAGTGTAATGTTAATTTTGGCTATTTTTAATGTATAGCAATAATTTGGATTTTGTACCATTATAACGATCAGTAAACAGCTGAATACCTTGTAATGCTAAAATATATTATATACAGCTGTTTCATATGGTCTTGGCTTTAGATACCTCAACTACAAGCGTTGGAGGCCCGAGCCCTGGTGCTTCATCGCAAGAGACGCGACCTGCTGGTGGAGAGGCGGAGGGCTGACGTGCGCGACCAGGCGCAGGACGTGCTCGCACTTGCCGGTACACACAAGCGCGCACAGACACACACACAAAAGGAGCGATACGCTCGCACTCATACAAAGATGCAAACGTATTGTGCTTTATATGGACTTGTCACAACTATGACAAATATAATGATACTAATATTATTAATATAAAAGTCCAGAATTCCTAAGAACATATGGCCTATAACTTATCACAGAAGTCCTCATAGCTCGTATTGGTATATGACAGCAATGACATTTCATAAGGTCGCGAGACACAAACGACAGATGGCGCTGACGAACAT
>DVQP01002794.1:0-11848 GCA_018231745.1 Danaus eresimus
ATATAAGTAATTTTCGTAGTTTTCCTGGAACCTCCGGTTGCCACCCTATATAATTCTCACAAAATACATCTAGATCTTCGATGTTCAAAAAACAAATGCACTTTTTTATTCATTTTTCTCCCCTTCATAAACCAATATGTTTCGTATTTAAACTTTTTATCCATTTTTATTTTTATAAATGAAAGTTCAAAAAAAAAGACGAAAATCTTGATAAAGAATATGAATTAAAAAAAACTTATGACCAAATATTTCTAATAGACACGTGTATATCTTCACGGACACTTTCATAAACACTATACACTATGCGAGTTATTTGTTTCTAAACTCCTTATATTTTATATACATTTTAAGAAAACCTGTTTCATTTAAGTAAATACAAAACAATTACAAGTTGAAGTTATAAAGTAACAAGAGTACTTATCAATAAGTGATTTATTATGAAGAATATTAAACAATATCTTGTTCTCACGTGGTGTGTTCATATAAAGCTTTTAATATTTCATAATTCAGAACTTCTCTCGAAATATACATATATATATTTTTGTTACTGCTTAATACAAATTTATGGAGAACACATAATGCAAAAACACTCCAAAAGTGAAATTTAAGAGTAAGGGTGGTGTCAAGATAGGTGGAGTAAAAATAACTAATCTATGTTATGCTGATGATATCACACGTTTCGCATCTACTGAAACTAAAAAAGCGGACCTGCTCAAACTACTGGAAGTAATCAGCCAAGATATGGGACTTACCATCAATAAAAACAAGACCGAGATCATATTGATTGACAGATTTTCAACGATCCAACGTACTGGCCTCTTAAAAACGTATGAAACCGTGGATCAGTCTCGATACCTAGGCACATTGATAACTAATAGAGGAGGTTGGGAGCCGCAAATCCATAGGAGTATTTGCATGGCCAAAACAGCAATAGCCCAACTGAAAAAAATTTGGAGATACAGGAACATCACTAACCGAACAAAAATACACCTTATACAAACACTTTCTTCTCCATATTTCTGTACGGTGAAGAGACGTGGACTAACAAAGCCGCTGACATTAAAAATTGTACATTTGTCATATAAGTAGAATAGTTGTATATTCTAAGATTTGAAAAAAAAATACTTTTTTTGACCCATTTTGGAAAATATAATTCTGTAAGAAAGTGCCTAAGATTTTAAAAAGCATCTTAATATTAAATAGCCATGGACTTGAACTTCATTTTGCTTCTTGCAACATTCATATCAATAAATTTTTGCGCTCATTTATGCCTGTACCTGGTAAAGTATAAGTATATCATTTTATATAATTCAAGAATTTTTATAACGCCTATATGATATAAAGTAAATCTCGGTATATTTGGATGCAAAATAAGTAGGATATATGTATGTCCCAATTTATATTTAAAATCTCGATCGATTAAAACTTAATAGTTTACAAAAAGAACGCAATATAAATGCAATAGTGGTAAAAACTTTAACTACAGCTTTGATAAATGGTATTTATAATTTTGCGTACCAGCCATATGTTACAACCAATCTATCAACAAAAACTGTTGGCGTTCACAACGCAAACCATTGCTAAGCACATATTATGTTTAATATCGTGCAACATGCTTTAATGGCAATCAAATAAAAATGTCGAAATATTTATATTTTGCCTGGCTGAATAACTGTGTATATTAAGTTACTCTTTATATTAGGTCTATATCACTTATTATTTCTCTTCAGAGAAAACGTTACAAGACGTTACGTCCTTAACAAGATTATTTAGTGTTTAATTGATACTAAATAATAATATTAATATACATATAAACGTATGAACTATTAATGTACCTAATAAAATATAAAAATTCATATAAAATTATACAGTATTTATTACTGAAGTGATCCTAATACATATTTTTTCTTTATTTGCTTACATGAAATTTAAATAATATTTATTTAGTAGGATACACTAGAAAATATAATAAAATTATTGGTTCTGTACTTATTATTTCACAGAAAATTTTATTTATATTACATTTTTTTTTAATTAATATTCAATCATGAAAGCGTACAACCGAAACAACATTTTTTACGTTTAATATTTAAAAAAATCTCCTAAATCTTCAAAAAAAAAAATAACCTCAATAACGCATAGCGAGCAATTCTTGCATTTCATTATCGTAAAAGGATAGTATCAGTTACTCTTCAGCAACCTTGAAATAACCGGAATGTAGGGATTACGTAGTTTTTTAAAATACTTAAATTCGCGTAGTTAATCCGAAAAAAAAATTGTTTTATTGTAATGTATATTTTAGTATTACTTAGCTCTTTGAGAACACTTTTTTCGACATCTATGAAGATTTTTACGTATTTTAATATAATTGTTTATTTTTCTTTTTAAAACTTACTTATACAAATAAAGTATCTTAATGATTTATACCTCTAATCTAAATGAATTTCAGGTGCTCTAATTGCTTATTTATCTGGTATATCAAAAGGTTTTAAAATATAAGATTGTAAGTGAAATATTGAAATAATGGCTTATTAAGAAGAAGTGTTTATATTTCACGATTTTTATACATAGAATTTAAAAATAAAAGAGTTAATTATTAATACGCTTATGATCTTTAATTGAAATGATCATTAATTCGCTTGAATATTTAGCAAGCAATTAACCTCGTTCTTCAAAAGTCTTTTAACTTTTATACTATTAATAGAATAAGAAAGTGTTCTAGTTCATTTTTTTATAAACAAGTAAATAAAAACAAAGATAATAGCTAAGTGTACAAAACGAAATTGAAATTGACGAAAAATATATAATTAAAATACCTGGGTAAATATTTGAGTTATACATTTATTATTATCAAACATACATCTCACAGCGCCACGACAGGTGCTACGAAAGCTAAGTAATTGTTTACATTCAAGCATAACGGATCTTTGTAAGACGACGTCCTCATGTCATGTTTTCCTTACTATTCTACTTTTCATGAATAATATTTGGTGATTAATAGATCAAATATCTTACGTTTTCCATAAAAAAGATAATAAATATATGGCGATGTTAAACAGTAGACAATTATTTTGATTTTAGTGCGTAGTCTAGTAGTACGAATTCTGCAGATGTAAATAATTTGGCGTTGAAATTAAAACTTGTCTATAAAGTAAATAAATATAATATTTTTCGGCTTATAATACGGGTTTTTCGGATTATAGTCCGAAAAATATTAGTTTTATTTAAACGAATACTCGCGAAAGAGTTAGATCTTATTATGTCTATAATCTGCATTTTGTCAAAATTATAATAAATAGCCAGCAATAACCCATTCGACTATATCGATATGTTATCTAGAAGAATTAAAATGTATCTCAAAAAAATTGGTTTAATTTTACAGTTTATAAACTTCATCAAATACAAATTTTCACAAAATTTTGAACTTTAATATAAGTTGAAATTAATGTTTTTAAAAAAATCTATGTCCTCGAGATCATGTGAACTAAATAATATGTTTAATAAGTTACATACTTCTAAATTACCTACGCTAAGTATAATGAGATCTGAGATTTTCGCGAGACATTTAAATAATTTCAGCAACCGTGATCACAGTTCAATCAAAATAACCGAAACGTCAAGAATATGTAGTTTAAAGTAATAAAAAATCGCGTAGTAAATCCAAAATATATTACATTTACGCCAAGTATCATGACAATTAAGATTAATTATACGTTTCTATTACGCCAGTGAGTTTTGTATAGTAAAGTGGTATGAATTCCTGATATAGCAGTTAAGTATCTGTGTGTTAGCGTCTTTCTAAGAATTGAAAGTGTTTTATTAAAATAAATAAATTACTTATACTATCGAATCAAATATCATTTTAATTTATATTACAAATACTCGTAGAGTGATAAATTATAACGCTAATTTTAAACCTAAGTCTTTTAAATTTAAAAAAAACACGACTTTTGTATAACGAATATGTGTAGGTTGTATGATTGTCAACTTTATGCTTTAATTAATAACATGTTTGCTTTTAATTAAACTACAAGGTACTTATATTACTTTCTGAATATTCTTGTAATTGTAATTTACTAAGTATGTATTTGTAGTACGTATGAAATAAATATACATACATATATGTATATAATTATCTCCTAAATTGAAAAGCCATCTTGTAGGTGTAAATTTAATTAAGGAAGATTTCAGTAATATACTTAGATGAAAAGTAAAATACAATAATATTGTGAAAACTTATTTGTTTTGTCGTAACATGATAAGATTTTTTTTAAGTTGCAACAAACCAAGGGGTAATAATTCATTTTTATCAATGGATTTCATTTTGGTATTTTACGTTTTTCCTTGTTATAGAACGTCGCTTATAATTGATTCCACAATAACACAAGCTCGTGTTTAAAATTCTTACATATTCAAAAGTCCTCCCTTACAAACACTTCAAATATAGAGTATTTTTTTTTCAATATTACGAAAGCTCTACTACTTTTAATAAAATTGTTAAATTCCTTAATCTTTTATATATTTTATTCCTTAATTTTTAATATTTCAGCTATGTTTAAGTCTATTTTTAATCCTTTATTGGACTTCGCTTCTTTTTAAATGTTGGTCAATGGTGTTGATAGAATCATGATAAAAATTAAGAAAAGTCTCGAAAGTTTGGGAAAAAAAATAAAAATAAATGTATTCTAAAAAATATATTCCTTTGAGTTAATTGGTAAAAGTCAAAATGTAATAATAAATCCCTAAGTCCATTCTTCAGCCCAAAACACTTAGAAAGGCTATAAACCTGGGCAACTCTTTCAGATTTATTTCCTGCAATCTCTTTAGTTTTATGTTCTCGTGTTTCACAGACTAGATTTGTTTATTACGTTTTCATCCCACAGCTAACCATAGCAATTCTCATAGTAAACGTATTGATGTGTGTGAGAAAATTAGAGCAGTTTGCATCATTCTTTTAGAGTATTATAGCGTTAAATGTGAAACGTATAAATCTCCTTAACCGTAACCCTTTATTTGAATTTGTTTTTTATGATCATAAATTTTATGCCACAGTAATCTATAATATGCAATATGAATCAAGGTTTAACAAACTATAATTTTATGTAATAATCAAGAATATTATAAAAAAGTCATTTGTATGTAAGTTTTTACAATAAGGGAATATTTTCTCCTATCCATTCGTTGATTTTAACAAAACCAAGACTGTGGTAACCCAATTTTTTCTTACCAATTTTGTTAGTTAAAATGTTTTAAATTTACTTTTGTGTAATGTCAGTTAAATTTAATAAGTAATTGAGTGTCAGTAAAGTACAATACGTTAGTCAGAGTTACAGAATATAAAACAAAAGATGTTTTTTCCATGGCAGTCCATAATATCGGCTGCACTCATATGCGACCTTCCTTTAATGAATCTAATGAAGGTGGATTTTTGGTATGTAGTGTTGGTTCATGAAGAATATCAGGATCTGAAGAATAATTTTTAGCTCTTGCAGTAAAAGTACGCTTAATTAGTTTGTAAAATTATAAAATCTGTCTATATTGTATGAAGACCCCATGGCACACGTAAAAGACAAAGAGCTCCCCAGTAAACGACAAAGTCGATCCAATGGGGGTCTTCTTGTGCGACACGTTAATGGTAGAGATCTCTAGATAATAACATGAAACTCTCTATGATACAATAGCTTTATAAGCAATCTTCCTGGATGTGCCCTACGAGAAATTGTTAACGTTTGTTAGGTTATGTTACGTACAGTAAATAGGTCATCACTTTGAAAAGCGTACTATATACTTATATTGCAAGTTATAACTCCCGCATCCTTTTTTGATCATAATTAAACCAGACTGACGGTGGACCGTTATTCATTCGTTGTAAACATACCGCGCCTCCATTAAAAACGATATGCCACTTGCTTATTATTGCTCATAGCTTAGCATTGGAATTGTTTAGTTGTTTCCTTTTTTTTCATATAACCATCTTGTTCTTCATTTCCACCTTCCCTCAGGTGAAATTATATTCAGATTTAGTCGACACTGTCTATTTTTTTAATAAATATAATTTCAAAACCTAAATTAACACGAAACAAAAATTAACACGAAGAATCAAAACAAGATAACTTTTACTTTCAAATATAATTACGCCAAAACAATATTTGTACTAATAGAGCTCACGGTTCCTTGGAAAACCATCATCCTCAAAGACCATGCTATAAATGTCAACAAGAATAACTTACTTTTATTAATTATAGCAAAAAATTGTTATTCCAATCCAACCGATGTTGTCTGTTATATAGTGTGTATGTGTAATATGATGTTTCTTGTCTAAGGCGATAAACTAACCATTTAACTTGCCTGGTGGTGTGTCTTTCCCGTGTTTGATGTCTTTTTTAGGTATTATTTTGTCACATTTGGGGCTTTTATCATGATCAAAGTATTTCTTATGGAAATTCAAGGATAGTAATAATCGAGCCTTTTTGTCCTGAGGTACAAACCGGCGTATTTTGTTCGCGATTTCCAATCCAAACTAGTTCACATAAAAATAATAAAAAACGTGTAGTACTCCAAAATAAAATATGTTTCATTTAAATAAATTGTTTCTTCCCTTACTTCCTTAAATGTCATATTATATCAAATAGAAATATTCACTTTCATACCTAATCAACAAATTCTGTCATTACTCACTTCGATAGATTTGTTGCCGGATGATTTTTGTTTTATAATTCGATATTTATAATTTATTTTTCATTGAAGTCATTGTTATTTTACTTTCATCCAGTTATTTACTGAACAAAATTTTAAACGTTTTGTACCAAGACATAAAACAAATATAAAGGAAGATCCTTATCAATTTAGAAACGCTAGACAGGTTTATAGTTTATCCGCTCGATTTAAACTACGCGACCGGGTGGAAATATAGGAAAAGACATGTTATTTTTTGTGGAGCTATTTCTGCTAATGTATATTTTTACTTGAATTATATTACTCTGTCTCTCTCATTGAAACTTTTGCCAAGTTTAAAAAAATATATTTTTAAAGAGAAACGAAACTGATATTTTAGGTTTTTAGCGAACAAACGATTCTACTTATTTATTTGTTTGTTCGTTTGTTGTCTTAGAACTGTCCGTGGATTCGTCTTTTTAAAAAAGATAAAATAATTCAAAACACTAATTATTTGTTTTATAAGCGTTTTCATTAATTGATTGAAATATATTAAAGTGAGATAATTCGGTAAAGGTGGTATCACGTAAGAGAGCTGGAATTGAACTAAGGATATCGGTGGTCGTATTGTTAGAAGGTAATATAGATGATTTTTTCAATTATATCTGAAATGTAATGTAAACGACGTGTGAGGTCTAGATCAGCAATATGGGTAACATTCCACGGTTATAACAACCTCCCGAATAAGATAAAATTTGCGCAGTTAAACGACATTACCAAGTTTAAAGAAGATGTTCTTAAATGTGGAAGAAGAATTTTAGTTTCTTCTTTAACCCCTATACTGTGAACAACTGTTTGTTTGTTCGTTCCTTCATTTGTTTGTTGTCTTTTTGTTTACTTCTTCTTTCAATTAACCTCTGATTTAAACTTGCTATACAACATAATTCCTAAAATAAATCATCATCATACTGTATTTATTTTATAAGGAAATAATTCATTCAAAACTACTTGAACAAAAAAGAATACATTAAAAATTCCTTTTTGATACTTCAAATTTTAACACTGAAACTATTTATATCAATAAGCCTTTTTTCTTTTCGACAGATACATTACATATTTTATTTCATTATTATAAATTTCCTAATTCTATTGGTTTGAAATATTTTTTACCTTTTCGTTAGCTACAATTTTTTTTATAAGGTTTCTTGCTAAATTCTGAAAATCAGAGTTTGAATTAATTTATATTTATTGCTTGAATCTAAAATTCTGATAGCTTTTTGATTGGAGTAAATCAATCTTTAAGACATCAAAAAAATGAAATCACTAATTGTGACACTTTCTAAAAGATCTGACAAAATAAATTTGTAGTAATTTTTGATACACCAAAACACACAATAACCTTATTTTTACTAATACATAAATAGTCATACTTTCTTTACATTTATTGTAATTTTACTGAATGATCAAATGAAATGTTTTCTATAATACGTACATTAGGTTAACTGAAACTAAATTATTTATGATGAAGCCTTTGTTCGATAAGTAAAATTCCGAAAGCTTCAAGTCCCATTTCTTGTCTAAATTTACTGTAATTTTCTTTTTTTTTCAACTTACGGTTCACTTGTATAAAATTATTATATATATTTTATCGTTTTCCTGAAGCCAGAGTAGACCATTTAATTCAATAATTATTTCTATGTACATTTCACTAAGGGTACACCCTTAAAAATAAATTTAAAAAAATTGAAAAATATATTTTGAAATAAAACTAAACTTTAAATAAGTAATACATTTTCTCGCGTTACCCTGAATAAACAGAAACTTTGAAAAAAAAGTTTTTATTTGATTTGACTGCAATTTTAATGTTTATCATTTTGAGAAAATTATCTTCAGAAAATTTTTCGTTCATTAGTTTAAGACTCAGTTTCACCAATCAATGTAATGTTATAATAATGAAATAAATAACGACTTGCTAAAGCGTTTCGTCGACTGTTAGATGTATCAAGCGTCCCAGCACACACTAATGCCTGTTTAAAGGTCTTAACACGTCATTAATATTAATTCCTGGCAAATGACTAGCGGACTGTGAATCTATTGTATTGTAAAAACTCAATTTCCAATCTCACCCCTGATTTTTGTGTCCATTTCTAGCCATTGACAACTTTTATGCCTAATAAACTTAAAAGAAAGCTATATGAGTGCCAAATCTATACAATCAACGATGTGTAAAATTTGGTCGCATTAGCTACCAAGTGACGTATCGAGGGATGTATATTATGATCAAGGCAAAGTGGTGCATGGTAGACAACATGTCGTATTAAACGCTATATCTTCAACTTGGTCGTCTGATAACAAGAACGAATAATTTGGTAGCCGGTCATTTAACGTGTCATTTTATAATTTGTCATCGTGGGACGTAAATATTTTGACAGACGATAATATTTTTAAAAGTTCGTAAATAACTACTTCGTTTACATGTACTGTAAGCAGAGCTTGGTGAACCTGGGTCTAAACCTTAAAATAGGAATACCAACAGAAACTTAATAAAATTAAGTGTAATTTTTCCATTATGTAATTTATTAAAAATATAACGTGTACTTAATTTGGGGTCGATGTCAATGTATTATATTTTAGTATCTAGCTCTAACAATTATGTCCTCCTGAGACATCCTGGATTCGGACATCTGTCTTGTCTAACATTCAATTTGCAACCTTTGGCCATATCAAGTTTGTAGACTTGGTTCATTTGCGTGATTGTTAATTTCTTTATTTTAAAAGTGAATTGGCTAAAGCAGAGCTTGGGTAGCTAATTAGTTAAAGTAGAGGATGGGTTCCCGTTTTTACTCTGAAAGCATTTGTCTCGAAAATGGCTTGCCGACTATTTTAAAGACTTCTAATGCCACATCAACTGCTGTTTTTATAGTTTTGGAACTATAAAACGTTTAGGGTAGCTAGTGACGACTTCACTTGTCTTGTAAGTTAAGTGAAGATTATACATATTCTATCTTAAGTTATGATATTGATGAACGCTATACCTACCCCAATGAAACAAAAGTTCCAACTGCTAATCGGATTGCATAGTCACCATTCTTCACGTGTTTCCCAGTGAGTACATTTAACAAACCATTAACAGAGGTATAAAGGTATTTTTACTTCGTTCTGTAATAGAAAGCTTATAGAGAAGTAAAAAAAAATCCAGTATAAGTTACGTGATATATAGGTTTATAAATTTTATGGCGACAAAAGTGATATTCGATTACTACGTTTCGTTTTTAAATGGAATATCAAACAAATTTTAAGATAAATCAAACACATTGTTAACAAATTCCTACTGACTTATATCGGTTTTGACCCTGTTTCCATTATGGTTAATAAAATAGGTTATGAAATAAATTGCCTCATAAATCCTAATTATATAAGCCCAGAAATTTGGTATAAGAATTTATTTAAAATGACTGACCTAATATTAACCTCATTGTTTAAGATATTGCTCCCTTTAGGCAGTATTTCATTTAAACCTTCCGTCTTGGAGGTTGTTAACGAATTTTCTTAATAAACTGTTAATACTAAATATGCTTAACAATACATAGAAATAATTTTTTTTGAAGTATAATTGGTTTCAAATATTATAATGATAAGTGTAACAACCACATTCATTAAACATAAACTCTTTTTATTATGTTTGTTGTCACATTGATGTTAACCAGACATTCATTAATGAAAACAAATATTTCCTGTCAGATTTTTTCTGACCGTCCGTCTCCTTTTCCTTTCTAACAGAAATACACGTAAACTGGGACATTATAAAATAGTACTGTCTCAGTTAAACTTTACTCTTAATTCTACAAGTACTACTTTTATATTAAAATTCTTTTTTAGGTTCCAGTAATGCTTTCTTGAATAAGAAATAAACAGAATTCGACTTTGGTGATAAGTATTTATTTGTTAGAGATTGTTATCTGTTAGTTACTTTTATTACCATTTTTCTATTTTTTTATTGTTTTTTACTCTGATTCTTTAAAAAAGTAAACATATCTTTGGTTGTATTTTATGTATTTACGTAAAAGTTTGATTCAATATCACATAACTATCCTATTTTATATTACAAAAGTGTGATACATCAGACAAATTCTATGTCAGAAGATTGTTTAGTTACATTAACATTTTATTTTAATTATAGTTAATTAATTTTAATTATACTTAATACAAAAACATTTTGCATTTAAAATTTTCCAAAAGGTTTTTAATAAAAGGGTTTAAATCCAATACATTTTCGACATAAATCAATAGTAGTCGACTATTCATTATGTACAATAAAATAAATTGGCTACATTTTTTTTCTGCAGAATCTCGAACAATTTACGGCCAACATAGCAAAAATTTTAAAATATAGATCACGCTATAGGACTCGCTTTTGTAATCAAGAATTATACTATCTTTCCTGAAATTAAAACATAAAAAAGAAATATTTTTTTTAATTATTGAAAAACCAGAAAAAGTCTTTAGTTTTTTGTAAAGTTCAAGTAGTTAGAATTTCGGTCAATTGAAATCACTTGTCTTAGGAACTATAATTCACTCGAATAAGAAAAATATTTTAAAACAATTTTTGCAACGAATAATACGATTAAGGGCAGAGCTTAAATGAATTAAATCAAATGTGACATCGTAGATCATTTACAAACAAATAAGTGATCCAAATCTAGGTTAGTATAAATTTATTTATTAAGAAAATAACACGAAATGATTACGAAGCATCTAAGCTTTTACTTTGCCGAATTTATAACGAAGCAATTTCTATGTAGTAAAGACAAGACATCGTCAATCCATCGTGTACTGCTATCTATATTAGATGGGGTGATCAAGGAGCTCTGGTAACACTACGTGATTAATTATAGCTCACCATTAATCACACCAATATTTTTGCTAGTGACACTGTAATCCTGATGATTTGATAGTGACAAATGTATGTTTCACTTAATATTTCCATAAAATGAAGAAGCTTTTTAAAAAAGAAAACAAATTGAAAACAAGACTTTTAATTTATTCATTAAATAGCCACAAATCATTAAATAGCCACAAATCATAAAAATATATAATGTTTTTATAGTGTAAGTCAGCTGGTTTTAACGTGAAATTTGGAATTCTGCGGCATGGACTGCGGTTTGGTGTCGATACAATAGTCCTTAGCAGGTGA